>OVAN01016125.1:0-10814 GCA_900406275.1 Anastatica hierochuntica
TGACTAACTACGTACTTTTAAACAATCATTTTCCGTTTCTTTAAAATAAATTAAATCAATTTTATAACAAAAATATAAAAAAAATCAATAAAATGTAATACATAATCACTCCTCTTTGTGGGCTTAGAGACCTCTCTTTTATTTAGAGGCTTTGCCTTCAAAGTGAGAGAGAGCCACTTTGTAAAAAACAAACGTGTTTGCCCCAAATTATGTGACAAATCGTGGGATTGTGGAGATTTTTGTGATCAAATCTTTGCGATTGTTATTTATTTTATGTTTCTCTTTGAAGAAAACTGTCTTTTTGCAGTTATCTTCAACGTGTTCATATCCTTTGTCTTCAATCTCCTTCCTGTTTTGCTTGACTTCACTCTATTTTTCCATGGATCCAGAGATTGAAAAAGTTTTAAAGCCAATGTCACTTGCTGAGGAAGAAATTCCTTTTACTCTTCTTGATTTGCCTGAGTATTGTTCGATCAAAAGAAACGTTCTTAGTGTCATTGGAAGGACCTTTAACCCGCCTTTCAAGCCGATGGAGGATCTCATCATGGATCTTCCTCGCAAGTTCAGAATGGTTGATCGGGTACATGGTGTGGCTTTGGGAAAGGAGAGCTTTCAATTTATATTCAAGTATAAGGAAGACTTGGAAGAGGTTCTCAAGAAAGGTGCTTGGACTTTCAATGACAGGTCCATAGTTATGGATCGATGGTATGAGACACCGCCTGTCGGCTACTTGCAATTTCTCTCGGTGTGGATCCAAATCCGTAACATACCAGTGAATTATTTCACAGTTGAGTCCCTAACCGCCCTTGGAGAACTAATTGGACAAGTAAAGGAGGTCGCTTTTGATATTAATCGTCCACAACGAAAGGAGTATATCAGGGTTCGTGTTCTCTTTGATGTCACTAAACCTGTTCCACGCTCTAGAGTTGTGAATTTCCCAAAGGGCGAAGTTATAAAGCTCCTGTTCGATTTTGAAAGGGTCCAGAAGAGATGCTAGATCTGTCAGCGGCTCACTCATGATAAAGATAACTTCCCTTTATTGCTTCAAATCTGGCCTGAGGCTACGGTATCAAAGCATATGAGTGTGCTTGACAAAAGTTCTACTCCAACGATTTTGGACAAATCTGATCCTCTTTGGGGAATTCTATCGGAGGACCAGATCGGGATTGATCCGATCATCGGACGAAGTAAATTTTCTCCTGAAGTTCTCAACGAGATGCGACAGTACCTCATGGTCACCGATGAAGCTGAGAAAAATGCTAGAGCATTGCGCATACATAAGACTGTTGTTGAGGCAGAAAAGGATCCTGTGTCTAAAAAGACTCTCTTGAGTTTGGAACCCCTTCTGGTGTATCACACTGATGTTGATAAGAACAAAGGAATCGTCTACGATTTCGAGACAGTTGAGACTAACTCAGAACCGATACCTCATAGAGAAAAGCTGATGTCCTCTGCCATCAAAGCTGGAAATGTGGCAGATCATGCTTCAGATGGTTATCCCTCACAACAAGCAAAAACTTTGTGGAGCATATCAATGCAGACACAACCAGAAGCTTCTACGGAACAAGAGAGGTTTCTTTTTGAAGCCAGCTCTTCTGGAACTCCATCTAAACCTGTAAAGGCGCGTAGAAGACCTCCTAGAGCCAAACGACTTGCTGATACATCTAAAGACTCTAAGCTACAAAAACAGCAGCTCCCGATCACGTATAAGAGAAAAGCATCTGATGCCATAGGTACTCTTCCCAAGCTAGCTAAGCTAAAAGGAAATGAGGTGGTTCCAAGTGGGGAACAGCCGAAGCAAGTATGAAGATCTTGAGCTGGAATTGTTAGGGCCTGGGGCCGGACCTGACGAAAAATCATCTCTGGGAGCTGAGACAAAATTTTTCCCTAGGATAATTTTCTTAATGGAAACAAAAAACAAAAGAGATGTTATAGTTGATCTTCAAGTTTGGCTTGGGTACGATCGAGTGTTCACAGTGGATCCGGTTGGTGCTAGCGGGGGTCTAGCAATCCTTTGGAAGAATTCTATACAGTTGGATTTCAAGTTTGTAAATAGTAATCTTGTAGATAACGATGTACAATTTGGTAACTATATTTTCTTCTTATCTTTGTATATATGGTGCTCCTCTTTTGAAGTATCGTCAAGTTGTGTAGGAAAGACTAACTCGTATTGGAATACAACGAAAAGAAAATTGGGTTCAGATTGGTGATTTTAATGAAATCCTTCACAACAATGAGAAACTAGGAGGGCCAAGACGTAGTGAAGCCTCTTTTCTACACTTTGCCGATATTCTTAAGGCTTGTGAGATGGAGGAAGTGCCGAGCAAGGGTAATGGTTTTACTTGGGTTGGGAAAATAAATAATTTGTAGATCCAATGCAAGTTGGATCGGGCTTTTGGGAATAAAAACTGGTTTTCAAGCTTCCCGAAAGCAAGCCAAACTTTCCTCGAGCGTATTGGGTCAGACCATCGACCTGTTTTGCTCAGTTTATTGGCAGATAGCGATACTTTCCGTGGGCAATTCAGATTTGATCATCGCTGGGTTGAAAAGGAAGGGATTCGAGAAATTGTCTCCCAAGTTTGGACTAAGGGTAACCTTCTATCAGCTAAACATGTCATGTCTCGAATCTCAGATTGTCGCAAAAACTTAAGCAAGTGGAAGAGGTCTGTGAATAACAATGTTTTTGACAGAATACAAAAACTACAAGCGGCTCTTGATATTGAATCCTCATCTACTTTCCCCTGCTTTGGTCATATGCAATCTCTTAAAAATAGCTCATTGTAGCATACCGTGATGAAGAACTCTATTGTGAACAGCGAAGTAGAGAGAAGTGGTTACGAACCGGAGATCGCAATACAAAATATTTCCACTCTACTGGCAAGCAAGCTACCAAAAGAAAGTGGATCCCAAAGCTTATTGATGATAATGGATTGTCTCACTTTTCAGAAGAGGGCAAAGGAATTGTTGTTGTGTCTTATTTCCAGCAGCTTTTTCAGTATTCAAATCCAACTGTACCGTCGAGTTTCCTTGCTGATTTCTCTGCTAATGTGAACTGAGACATGAATATAGCGCACTTACGGTTAATGTTACGAGTGAAGATGTGCACTTGGCTGTTTTTGCAATCAAGGCTTCTAGTGCCCTAGGAGCTGATGGCATGGGGGGGATATTTTTCCAGCGCTTTTGGGACATAGTTGGTCTGAAAGTGACGGAGGAAGTACTTGGCTTTTTTAATGAAGGCATCTTACCTTCAGATTGGAACTATACACTTTTGTGCTTGATACCAAAGAAGGAAGTTACCGAGTTTATGAAGGATTTACGACCAATTAGCCTATGTTCTATCCTTTATAAAATCATATCCAGAATTCTGGGGCATCGATTGAAGCCGATACTGCCTCATCTCATATCGAGCACACAATCCGCTTAAGAACACACCCAATGATTTCTTCGGATTTCATAGCCGTTAAAAAGAATATGTCTAAAGCCTATGAACGTGTGGAATGGGGATACTTAGAGTCATTGTTGCGCGCATTTGGCTTCAGTGAAAAATGGATAACTTGGGTTATGTTTTGCGTCAAATCAGTGAGTTACTCGGTGCTTCTTAATGGCCAGAGATACGGAATGGTTGTACCGGAACGAGGCTTACGCCAAGGTGATCCTCTTTCACCTCTTCTCTTTTTTTTTATGTACGGAAAGGCTCATCCACTTAATGAACCGGACAGAATCTACGGGAGCTATTGAGGGTATTCAGTTTGATATTACGGGTCTAATGATTAACCACTAATTATTCGCGGATGACAGTTTATTTATTTGTAAGGCCACTGTGGAGCAATGTTCGAATCTGAAATCTATATTACGGATATATGGTGGCGCCATAGGACAAGTCATTAACACATCAAAGTCGTCAATTACGTTTGGTTCAAAAGTGCATCCTTCTTTGAAACTGCAAATTCAGAACACTCTACAGATATATGATGAGGGTGGAGATGGAAATTACTTAGGCCTCCCATAGTGTTTTAGTGGGTCTAAAGTGGAGATGTTGAGCTACATTAGCGAAAGACTCAATGGGTGGCTTTGTCGACACTTATCACAAGGGGAAAAAGAGGTCTTGCTCAAGTCGATTGCGCTTTCCATATCCTCCTCTCTGTTTTCTAATTTTAGTACCATTATATCAACTCCAACTTCCAACGATATTCCTTTTGCAACCAGAGTGAGAATCCCTTGGATACCATGGATCTTATGGAAGAACCACAATACTTTGGTTTTTGAAGGCAAGCAATTCAGTGTTCAAGAAAGCCTTCAGAAGGATGCAGAAGAATGGTTTCAGCTCAATCTTATGAACAAGATATTCCTAGTTCTGATACAAATCTTCCCCAACGAGTTCCTGCTAGATGGGTTCCTCCTTTGGTCGGGTGGGTAAAATGCAATGTCGGTTTGACTTGGTCAAGGAAGAAGAAGTTAGGTGGAGCAGCATGGATAATACAGAATAGTAATGGACAGGTGATTTCCCACAGTCGTCGTGCTTTCTCTGAAGTTTATAACGTGTAACATGATCGAAGCCAAACATAAAGGCTTGTTATGGTCTATTGAAAGCATGTGCAGCCAAAGATTGTCTAATGTGATCTTTGCTTCCAACGCACGAGAGCTGATAGGTTTGGTAATTAAACCACCGAATTGGCCAATGTTCAAAGGACATGGTTCAGAACTTCTATTAGCTTTATCAGGTGTGGCTAATTGGAAACTTGAGTTGGAAGGTATGGAGACAAATCGTAGTGCCTTTTTAATCACTCACAGTGTAACTATGGAGGATAGACGACAATCGTATGTTGCTGTGGGTGCTCCAAGTTGGCTACAGGCGGTGTTATACCTGGAGAGACAAGACCTGAATGTTTGATTTAGGTGTACTAGTTTTCATATCGAGCAATATGCAAATGCTCTGTTTTTGTTTCATTTGTGCTTTCTTTGCCTCTGTTCTGATTGGTTTATTTGTCGATTTTTGCTTTATTTGGATGTCTTAGTTGGACTTATGTTTGAATTTTCACTACTTATAATATTCAGTTGTTTAAAAAAACAAAAATAAAATTATAATGCTGATAGTTTACAAGAATATTTTAGAGTAATGAATGTTCCAGTTTTCAAATAATGAACAATTTCTTTTAGGTTTTTAAATAAATTCATTCGATTTATTAGAGTGTAAGATATTGTTTTAAAAATCAAAAAAAAATATAGAAGAAAATGGATTTTCTAAAACAATAACGTAAATAAAAATTAAACATGGTTTACGTTTTTGTATGATATTTGCTAAATTAAGTTTCCAATTTATTAGCTCAAATTTTTACCTTACAAGCGCGAGCAATCATTTGTGTGTTTATCTATATAATCTTGATCCAACCACTTAATAATTATCCCGGTATGCTATTTTGTATTTGTTATTAATCATAAAATATCTCACCAAAGTACACATACTTAATTGTACTGCAGTTTGGCCGCATAGACACCATAAAATGTAAGAAGAATTTTGACATGATATTAACATGCGTTTTCCACGAAATAATTTATTAATTTTACTAATATTAAATATAAATGAATAAACCAAAAAGAACACAAACCTGTGAATTTATCATATAACTACAATTATAAAGTGAAAAAATCGATGTATAAAGATGTAAATTTAAAAATTAAATTATGTACGTAAAAATGACTTCTATATTTTTCATTGTTTTTTAACTCCAAATAAATACTCCCTTTGTTTCAATATACACATAGATAAAAGTTTTTTCACACCAATTAAGAGATAATTTAATTTTTCTTTTATACACGTAATTAATATATTATTTTATTTGATTTTACAAATTAAAATCTAAAGAATAAAGAATAAAATTGGTCATTTTATAAAAACTAACACTCAAAATACAAGTTGATACTTAATGCGAAACAAAAATTAAACTGACACTTGGAAAAATAAACATAGGGAATAAATACTAAAATATTGGGTTCACAGTTACATAATTGTTGATAAATTTCAATTGGACGAACAACCACAACTTCTCGAACCCAGTGTTAACAAAAAGTATAAAAACATATTATTTCATCAGCTTAACATTAAAACTATTGTTTATAAATGCATGTGAGGAATGTAAGTTCACAAAATATTTGAAGAATACAATTATACAATGACCAAAATGGCAAAATATAAAGATAAATCACATCAGAAGAAAAAATCCAATAAAAATAGAAAGATGCAAAGTTTATTGAGTGAGAATAAGGATACAAAAAGCAATTAGTAACATACATAGACACTTCAAATTATCGATAATGTAACATGAGCATATATGATATACATAAGTTACAAAAAGAAGTATAAATATCAAATTTCTGAATACTTAACATACGAGTTTATACGGTGACAAATATTTATGCCACAACCTATGCGTAGCGCGAAAAATCCCCTAGTAAATATAATACTTTTGGGGAAAGGAAAAACAATTAACTGTTAAATATTTTACTCTTAATAATTATATTTATATGAATATTTGTATTTATATTAATATATTATTATTGGTTTGGTCTTTTGTTGAGAAGGAAGTGGAAAGAGTTGGTAAGAAAGACTTTACTAATGAGGTTCTTAATTGATTCTCCTTGTACATCAACTCTCTTATTTATAGGAGATAAAGTCGGTTGATTTACAAGCGGTGAATGAGATAAATATAATATTAAATACTTGATGGAAAAACTAGAGTATTATATACTTCCTCGTTCAAAATCTTGTCATGGAAAAATTCGTTGGGATAAAAACCATGGTGAGGGAAAAAGAGTACAATAGTATAATCTCCTCCAGAAAATGATAGATCTTTCTTTTCTCAGAAATTTCGCAGATGACACATTCTGATACTTTGAATATTTCAAAACATAGTAGTTGGAAGCGCCTTTGTGAATAAGCCTCCAGGATTGTCACTTGAACGAATATATTGGACCTCCACTTTTTGATTCTTCTCGAGTTCTTGGGTATAGTATAAGAACTTTGGAGGAATATGTTTCGTTCTGTCGCTCTTGATATAACTTTCTTTGATTTGTGTGACGCATGCAGCATTATCCTCAAAATAAAACCATTGGCTCTTTAGTAGTCACCAGAACACTCGCTTCTTATATATGATGAGTCAGGAATCTGAGCTAAATGCATTCTCTGCATGCCTCGTGCAGCGCAATAATTTCTTCATAGTTTGAAGAAGTAGCAACCAAAGTCTGGTTTTGCTATCTCTAAGAGATCGCTGTTCCACAGGTAGTGAAAACGTATTCGGTTTGTGATCAAGCTTTATGTGGATCCGACAAATATCTTGCATCTGAAAAATCAACTAAACTAGATTCCAAGATTCTAGTATAAAATAACTCTAAGACAATCATTCGAGATAACGAAATATATGCTTTATTCCTGTCCAATATCTGCGCGTGGGGGATGAACTATATCTTACAAGCAGATTAGTAGCAAATGCTATATCTAGTTGAGTGCAATTTGCAAGATACATCAATCCACCTATAGCAATCATGTAAGGTACTTGAGGACCTAATACTTCTTCGTTATCTTCGCAAGATCTAAACAGATCCTTGTTAATATCGAGTGATCTATTGACCATTGGGGTACTCAAAGAGTTCACTTTATCCATATTAAAGAGCTTTAACATCCTTTTGGTGTAGTTTAACTGATGCACAAGTATTTCATCTTTCAAGTGTTCTATTTGGAGTCGAAGATAAAACTTTGTCTTACCAAGATCTTTCATTTTGAACTTCTCTTTCATATGAGGTTGTGTATCGTCAATCTCCTTTAGAGTACCAATTATATTTAAGTCATCAACATATACAACGATGATCACAAATCCTGATGAGGATCTCTTAAGAAAGACACATGGGCATATTGCATTGTTTACATATCTCTTCTTAAATAAGTACTAGCTTAAGCGATTGTACCACATGCATCCGGATTGTTTCATTCCATAAAGTGATCGATGTAACTTGACTGAATATATCCCCTTAGATAATGCTTCTAGCATTCTTGATCCTTCAAGGATCTTTAATCCCTCAGGGATTTTCACATAAATATCACTATCAAGTGATCCATATAAATATGCAGTCACAACATCCATCAGGTACATTTCTAAATTGTTGGATGCCGTTAAACTCATCAAGTACCTGAATGTGATTGCATCCATAACCGGAGAATAATTTTCTTCAAAATTCATTCCCGGTCTTTGAGAAAAATCTTGTGCCACAAGTCAGGTTTTATATCTTGTGACCTTATTTTTCTCATTTCTTTTTCGCACAAAGACCCATTTGCATCCAACTGGCATTACATCTTCAGATGTAATGTCAACTGGTCAAAAGACATTTCTTTTATTCAGGGAGAACAATTCAGTTCTCATTGCCATTTGCCATTTCTCTCTGTCAGGCTTATCATGGCACTCCGATACAGTTTTGGATCCGGATCCTCAATCTCATCATTAATTTCTTCAGATATAGAAAAGGAAAACATTCAATCAATATCTTCTATCTCCTCTCTAACCCATAATTTCCCAATATGAGTATAATTGATAGAGATCTCATGTTTTTCTGTATCATTTTCGTCTTCTAGACGAAATTCACATGGTTATTCAAGAACCACTTCACATATGTCTTTTCAACAATTTTCTTGATGTGACTCATCTAGAATACTTTGGGGGCATATTTTCTTATGTTGGTCTTTTGTGCCCTTTTCATTTTGCTCTTCCAATTTTTTTTCTTTTGGGGAATCTTATCTATAGACCCAATGGGTCTCCCCCTCTTTAACTGAATCTTCGGTTCATTCACTTTGTTTCCATCGATATGTTCTTCATGAACATTGATTCTTGATGGAACATTTGCTGCAGGAACATATGATTTCCTCACCCTTTTAGTATCAATAAACGCATCTGGTAGCTGATTTGCCATATTCTGCATATGTATAATTTTCTGAACTTCCAGCTCTCGTTTATTAGTAGAGGGATCTAGGTGTACCAAAGATGGCGTACACCATGTTATATCTTTTGGAATCTCTTTTATTTCTTCCCCCTGACGCTAGAAATTCATTTTCATAAAAATGGAAGTTGGCAAAACGAGCTCTAAACATATCACCAGTGCATGGTTTAAGATACCAAATAATTATTGATGATGTATATCCCACATAAATTCCCAACCTCCTCTATGGCCCAATTTTTGTTCGCTGCGGTGGGGCAATAGGAACGTATACCGCACATCCGAAAACACGGAGATGGGATATATCTGCCTTTCGGGCCGACAATAATTATAATGGGGAATGTTCATGATATGCACTTGATCTTAGTTGGACCAATACCACAGCATGCAAAATAGCATGTCCTCATACTAAAATTGGGAGTTTTGTTCTTAATATTGACGGTCTTGCAATGAGTTGCAACCGTTTGATCAAGGACTCAACCATGTCATTTTGTATATGAACATGTGAATTGGATGTTCAACATCAATCTCCATTGATATACAATAATCATTAAAGGCTTGTGAAGTAAATTCACCAGCATTATCAAGCCTTACTTTCTTTATCACATAAAGAAATTGTGCTTTCAGCCTGATTATTTGCATAATGAACTTTTAGAAAGCCATATTTCTTGTGGTCAATAGACACACATGTGACCATCTACTGGATGCGTTAATCTTTCGAGGAGATTGTCCTACCTAGGTTGCCCCTATTTTCAGGTATGCTTTGATTTGAGGAACAACGGGTACGTTGGCTATATTTGCAAAAAGCGGTTTTACGAGTTAATTTTTAAGTCAAATGAAAAAAGGATGCTTGGTTATAGGACTTTCTCGTGTCGTCTACCAAGAGAGCACTCCTACGAGTTCTTAGAAGATGTAAGGAATTCCGAAAAAGGTGGTTGTTTGTACAATAAGATTTGCAAGAATAATGGTGGTTGGAGGTGTCTTCACTGCGATTGTGTACCATGATCGTAAAGATGTTATTGTGAATTCATCAATCCCGAAGCCAAAATAATAAGAGCTGCAACTCTTTAAACGTTATTTGCTTTCTTAAGTCGAACACAATTTCATGTTTTTTTGCAGTCATAACTCATACATTCACATTTGAAGTTTTATTGAAATATAACCAAAGAAAAAAATATAAATACTTATCAAGACTCTCATGTTTTTCTCTGCCATAACAATGACTTATCCGACAACGATAAATAATATGAATAAATAGATTGTTCAATTTTTTCTCTTTGTGTACATATTTTAACAAATGGTGCATCTTTATATTAATAATTAACTTATATTTTGAATTTTTTTTCTTTTTCAACACTAATATTTTGAAGCTCTGTAAAAATATAAATGTCATTCGATTAGAAAATAAAAGTAACGGGCCGATCTTCATAGAGCTAGAAGATTTTCGAAGTCTTTATCATTTTTGTCAACTTTTAAAATTGTGTTATAATATAAATACGAGATGATAATTTTTTTATAAACGAAAATTAAAGAACAACGTTTGTACTAAGATAAACACAAGGTAGCTAATTTTTTCAATTTTGATAAATTCCATAATTTCCAGTAGGATTAGTATAATCTTTTACAAAAGCAAGACACTCTTTTAAAGCGAAAAAATCATAGATAGCCACTCAGAATGCGACAAATAAGCTAAAATTCTTTTTATAAAAAATATATACAAAACTGACGAGCTCCAGAATTGCACCACGTCACCAACAAATTCCGTGAGTTCGCCACGTCACCAAACGACTTCACACACACACACACACACACACACACATATATATATATATATA
>OVAN01016126.1:0-10813 GCA_900406275.1 Anastatica hierochuntica
AAAACTAAGCTAAAACACACTAAAATATGCTTGAAATTGTATGTACATCAGATCGCAGGGTCGATTCCGGACATATCGCTGGTTGTCTAGGCGAATGTTTTGGCGTTTTGTCGAAGAAAGGTCACGAGTTCCTTCTTTAAGGTTGGCGGTAAGTTCGCTTTGATGCCGATACACCGTGTTTGGTCAAATGGGTCAATGGCCTCTTGTGATATCGTCTCAGGATCGGGGGTCAGGAGGATGTTGCTGTCTTCCACCACTGCAACGCGTCGAGATTTTTGATAGTAATGTTCGTCGAGGAAACATCTTCGGGCTGTCCTCTGGTCTCCTTTGATAGTTCTTATTCCGGTGGGTGTTGGAAACTTGAGGCACTGATGGTAGATTGACGAGACCGCTTTCATGTTGTGGATCCAAGGTGTGCTGAGGATGGCGTTGAACAATGCCGGAGAACTAACGACGAAAAATCGTACGAATTTTGTGACTCCGCAGACGAAGACGGACAGCTTTATGGTGCCTATCGAGTGGGTGGATTTTCCGTCAAACCCTGTGAGTGGTCGCGTGGCAGGCTTTATTCTCGCATCTTTGAGATCCATGTTTCATAGGGCCTCAGCTGAAAATATGTCGGTGGTGCTACCGGTGTCTACTAGTACCTTATGTGTTTGTCGCCCGACTATGAAGCGTGTTATGACAAGTGGGTCATTGTGCGGACGGTCGAGTTTCTCCAGATCTATGTCGGTGAAGGTCACTTCGTCGTCATCTTCTCCTTGGAGTTTGAGATCTTGGGTGTGCGCGATGATATCGTACTCTCCCAAGGGATCCTCCGGGTTTGCTCCGGCGATTATCATTGTTGCTTATTTTCTTACTTCTTCTCTCGTTCCCCACAGACAACCCCAAATGTTGGTTATCAAACCAAAACACAGTATGAGACTTAGAGATTTTGTGGTGAAAGAAGATTTTATTTAGGAAGTAAACGAGAACAGAGAAGATGGCCTCGTAGATAGCGAGGCCAGTATTACAAGATATGTTCTTAGAGCCTAAAAATCGGATCACTTGCTATGTTCTGGGTCTTCTCCTTTTATAGGCGTCTCCCTTGGTTTTACGTCGTTGTTTCCCACCAATTCCATCTGGTCTTTCTCATTTTTTCCCTTGTCCTTTCGTACTATGTCTGATTTGCTTTATTAGCATCCAAGCAGGTCTGCCGCGTGTGTACACATTTGTCGAGAAGTCCAGTTTGTCGGGTATGGACTTCTGCTGCATGCAGAAGGGTCAAGAACCCTCGACGTACTTTTTCGTACGTCCCCGCCGTATTCTTTGTCTCATTCCTTGTAATCGGTATCGCGTGCCACGTTCTTCTCTTCAAGGAATGATGTCATGTTGTCTCCTTTGTCTTGTTCTTCGAGGCTTCCCTTCTTATTCTACTCACGAGGCAAGATCCAGCTTGTGTACTCCTCCTCTCAAATAGGCTTCAAAGGCTTAGTGCACCTTTCTCTCTTTTGGGCCTTATTCATTTCTTCCCTTGTTCTAATGGGTCGAGGTTCGATCGGAGGGTGTGACTCCCTCCTCTAATTGTATCGCATTTCAATACACAGACTAATTATATTGGTTACTTCTTCTTTCACTCTTTTCAATATGTTGTTGGATGAATACAAGCGTCAGCCAGGGAGGAAATCACATGTGTGCGTGGCTCAAAAAGGTCAAATTGTCATCAAAATCTTGGCTTTACTCAAGGTATTATCCAATTCCAGCCTTGATAAGTTGATTTATGTATTTGATATTTTGTGTGTCTTTTCAAATATTGTTTCTTTTCGATGTGTGTGACTTGATTTTATATGCGTGATTGTCAATCTATAATATTTTTTCAGTTCATTTTTGCGTGTTCTTGCTACCGATCTATGATCCTTTGGATTCCCCGTTCTCCTCTCAAATAAATTTAGAGTTTAGGTTTCTGTAGAATTGAGTATCAAACTTGCTTGTCCATTAACATTAATTGAATCTCTTAGAAAACATAGAGCTCAAGTCCCAAAACCTAAAACTTAGGAAACAAATATCAAAACAAATCTTTCGTAAATCTTTGTATCCTTATCTTGAACCTTGTGGGCGAAGCTTCTAGAAGTAAGTAGAACCTTCTCCCAATACTCCCCCTCAAGCTGGAACGTGTATGTTAGTAACGCCCAGCTTGAAAACTAGATTGTTGAATTGAGCTCGTCCAACTGCCTTAGTAAGAATGTATGCGAGTTGCGTGTCCGAAGTAATGTGATGAGTCGCAATGATGCCTTCTTTAACTGCGTCTCGGACTGAGTGACAATCCCGCTCTTTGTGCTTAGTGCATTCATGGAAAACCGGATTGGCAGCAATGTGAATAGCAGCCTTACTATCCCAAAAGAAACGTGTGGGCTCACTTTGTTTGATTCCTAATTCTGCTAAGAGCTTACGAAGCCACTTCACCTCGCGCAGTGTTACAGCCATGGCACGTTATTCTTCTTCAACAGAAGAATGCGATACTGTGTCCTGCTTCTTGGTTTTCCATGCGATGGGTGAGCCGTCCAACATAATCACAAAAGCACTCAATGAACGACGAGTCGGAGGACATGACGCCCAATCAGAATCACAATAAGCAATAAGTGTTAAATCCAGTGTTCTTGTGAGTAAAATACCTTGAGCTGACGTGCCTTTGAGGAAGCGAACCACACGAATCGCGGCTTTCCAGTGTGCTTCACGCAGAGCTTGCATGAACTGCGTAAGAATGTATATAGCATAGCTCAACTCGGGCCTCGTGTGAGCAAGATAAATTAAACGACCCACTAGTCTCCTGTAACTTGTCGGATTTGTCATCAAAGGGCCATCATCAAGGGCGAGCTGATGGTTTTGCTCTAAAGATGTCAAAGATGGTTTGGACCCTAGATTACAAGTTTCTGTGACAATGTCCAAGGAATATTTCCATTGAGAAAGAAAAATTCTTTTCGGACCACGACTTACTACGATTCCAAGGAAGTATTTGAGCTTACCTAAGTCTTTCATCGCAAAGCAACGACTCAAGTATTCTTTAACGAGTAGGAAAATAACGAGTAGTCATCATAGGATTTAACAAACCCAAAATGAAGCAACGCATCAGATAATTTCTGGAACCAACACCGAGGTACTTGTTTAAGACCATAAAGTGATTTCTTGAGACGACAAACCTTTCCAGGATGTGTATGTCTAAACCCGGGAGGTAATTTCATGTAGACCTCTTCTTCTATATCTCCATGAAGGAAAGGCGTTATTGACGTCCATTTGATAGACTTCCCACTTCTGAGCAACAACGAGCTTCAGTAGTGTACGTATTGTGGTTAACTTGAATACTGGAGCAAACGTTTCGTTATAATCTTCACCTTCGATTTGTTTGCTGCCATTGATCACCAGTCGAGCTTTATATCTTTCAATGGTCTCATCAACATTATACTTTATTTTGTATACCCATTGACTGTTGATGGCTTCTTTTCCAGGAGGAAGATCAGTAATGTCCCATGTTCCATGTATTTCAAGAGCATCTACTTCTTTGACCATCGCATTATCCCATACTTTGTGTTTAATGGCCTCTTTAAAATGTTTGGGTTCAATCACAGCTATTACTGCCGCCATCTAAGCTCGAAAACCTGGAGAGAAGTTAGCTTCCAAGATATAATCAGACAAGGGATAAGGTGTACATGAGACCGTTGCCGAAGATCCCGATGTGGATGGTGAAGAAACATGATGTGTGGGGGGGTGTACTTGTGACATTATACATGACAAAATCTTTGAGCATCACGATCTGCTTCTTCTCACGTTGTCTGCGGCCAAGTGGTATAGTTGGCGTACATGAGCAGCTGTTACCAGAGCTACAGCTGGAGAAGATGGAGATGAGCCATCAGGAGATGTATCTGCTTGCGGAGGTGTTCTGTTTTCAGGCGTGGAAATAGAGTCATTGGCGAGATCACGCAAGGCAGAGGCACCGGCTTCATCTCCTTCTATAGGAGAGTTCGTAGCTTGTTTTGATGAGACCGGAGAACTCCCCTTGTCACCGGAAGCGGGTAACACTAACCAGTCTTCATCGGTAGTCTCGTGCATATCATCACCAGGAGAAACCTTTTCTCGAAGCTCAGCATACAGAAACATATCCTCGCGAAAAACAACGTCAAGAGATATGAAAAACTCCTTAGTTTCGATATCAAAAACTCTCCATCCCTTCTGACCAAATGGATATCCAAGAAAAATACACATCCGACTTTGCAACCCGAACTTGTCTTTCTTGCGTGGTGAACGGTGAACATAACATTCCGAGCCAAACACCTTAAGTTGAGCGTAATCGGGCTTCTTACCATGAAGCAGCTCAAAAGGTGATCGGCCATGAAGGATGTTAGAGGATGTGCGGTTTATTAGATATGCAACAGTAAGAACCGCTTCACCCCAAAATTTCGTAGGCAAACAAGCTTGGAACAAGAGAGCACAGACCACATTAAGGATGTGACGATGTTTTCTCTCGAAACGTCAATTCTGTTGCGGTGTCCCGATACATGATGTTTGATGTACAACTCCTTGTTTACGAAAATGAGATGTGAGACAAGTAAACTCTGTTCCATTGTCGCTACGAACAATCTTAACACTCTTCCCAAACTGTTTCTCGACATAGATGAGGAAATTCTTGAGGATGGTTTTCACTTTAGATTTTTCGAGCAAGAGGTATGTCCATACGACTCTTGAAAAATCATCAACAATGGTTAAAAAATAGACAACACCACAGGTAGATGGAACATAATAAGGTCCCCAGACATCAAAATGTATTAAAGAAAAACAATCGTCTGCTTTGTTAGAATTGTCTGGAAAAACTTCTCTAGTCTGTTTAGCTCGAAAACAAACGTTACAAGTACTAGAGCTAACATATTTTGATGAACTACAAACTATAGGCAAATTCAAAATTGTAGAGAAACTCGGGTGTCCAAAACGTTGATGCCACAAATCCTTATCCAAAGACAACTCGACACTATGAACTTTGGCTATGACAATGTCTATAAGATAGTACACCCCATCACGTTCCTCACCGGTTCCAATCAAAGTCCTCGTAAAATGGTCCTGCAATATGCAAATTGTATTAGTAAACGTAGCAAAACAATTTGTCTATTTCAGTAGTTTACTAACGGAGATCAATTTGCAACCAAGAGCAGGGACATAAAGAACATTAGTTAAGGACACTTTGTCCATAAGAGTAAAACGCCCCATGCTTATAGCAAAGGTCTTGCTTCCATCGACAAATCCAATCAAGCATGGTGGTATAGAGACGATGTTTTGTCAACAGAGAGCGGTCTCCTGTCATATGATGAGATGCTCCTGTATCGAGAACAATATCTCCAAGATTGGCCTTACCCGAGAGTTTGTCACTACCACAAGTTTTGTCTTTGATTATTTGAGTCAAAGCTCTCCAATGCTCGGGTGTAAGGTCAGGAACCCCGCGGAGTTGGAGCTTGTGGTGTGTGCAGTTGTGGCATATCCACGTCCGCGGCCTCTTCCTTTCCCACGACCTCTACCACGATATGTTATGTATGTCCACCATTTAGGGTAGCCGACGAGCTGCCAGCAATCCTTCTTGTCGTGGCCATTACGTCCATAGTGAGAGCAGAGAACAACCCGATCACGAGGCTTCAAAATCGTGTTTTCAGGTTTGGTGACTTGCTCAGAGTAACAGTTCTGCAGTGGTTGTTCTTTATGAGCCACAAAGGCAACAACTTCTTGTTGTTGTTCTCTCGAT
The DNA here is from genome assembly GCA_900406275.1 of Anastatica hierochuntica. Classification (NCBI taxonomy): domain Eukaryota; kingdom Viridiplantae; phylum Streptophyta; class Magnoliopsida; order Brassicales; family Brassicaceae; genus Anastatica; species Anastatica hierochuntica. The sequence goes on from OVAN01016126.1 coordinate 5,759, forward strand.
CGTGCACCAGAGATTCGCTGTTCTTCGCGTATGACCTTAGAGTAAGCTTCTCAAAGAGAAGCAAGAGGATCAGAGCTGATGATATTAGTATAGAGACTTCCAAATCTCTCTTCATCAAGGTCAAGTAGAAAATCATGAACTTTATCGTCTTCTCTTTCTCTAGAAATCTCGGTTCCAGCTCCACATATACAGGCTGGTAAGGGTATGTACACTGCATATTCTTCCCAAAGAGAGCTCAGACGCCCAAAGTAATCGACCACAGACTGACCATCTTGTCGGCAAGAGGCGATTTGAGATTTTATTTGGTGAAGTCAAACTTTGTTCTGAACCAAAAAATCTCTGTTTCAAATCGTTCCAGAGCTGACACGCATCGAAGATGAAGATGATTGTGGAACGTACTTTCGGTTCTATTGAAGCACGAAGCCAACCGATAATCACCGAATTTATGGTGATCCAATTCTCATAATCCTTATCCCCTACTTGCGGCTTCTTCAAGGTTCCATTAATGAAACCCGTCTTCCTTTTTGCTTGCAGGGCATTGTATATCTCAACGGACCATTCACTGTAGTTGTCTCCGGTAAATAAAACTAACGTGATCACAACTCCTGGGTTGTTGGAGCTGGACAGGATGTAAGGTGAGACGGATTATACCATCGATGATGACATGGATGTTTGATCTCCCATGTTAACAAAGAAGCAACGAGAACACGTCTCCTGTCACAATAGCTAAACGCATGACTGCGTGTGTTTTTGTAAAAGCAAATCGAAAGAAAATCTAGGTTAAAAACGCTTGGATACCACGTAGAATTGAGTATCAAACTTACTTGTCCATTAACATTAATTGAATCTCATATTTATACAAGGAGAAAACTTAGAGCTCAAGTCTCAAAACCTAAAACTTAGAAAACAAATATAAAAACAAATCTTTCGTAAATCTCTGGGTCCTTATCTTGAACCTTGTGGGCGAAGCTTCTAGAAGTATGTAGAACCTTCTCCCAATAGTTTCACTCTTGAATACACTAACGTGGTTATCCTTGGGTTCCCTTTTCAAATAAATATTAGGGTTTAACTTTCAATCTGAAATAAACTTTTTTGGTTTTCCTTTCCCCTTTCCACTAACATTATGGTTTTTATTTCACTCTTAAATACACTTATATTGTTACTCTTGGGTTCCCTTTTCAAATAAACCTAAGGGTTTAGCTATCAATCTTAAAAAAATTTTATGGTGTCCTTTGGACTCCCCTTTCCACTAACGTTAAGGTTTAGATTTCAATATTAGATAAGCGCTTATGGCTTTTGAGTTTCTTGAAAAAATATATAAATCTTTTGAAAAGTATAAAAAAATACTGAAAATATCCAGAAAATAATCAAAATTATTGGAAATACTAGAAATATTTACCCATTTCTTATCCAAATACCCAAACCGAAATGATTTTCATCCTAATTGTAAGTATTTGGTTATGCATTTTTTATACTTTATATGTTTTATGTTTTTTTATTTTCGGATTTTTGAGGTTTTTAAGATATATTTGGATTTTTTAATTTTTACATAATTTAGACAAGTACCCGAACCGAACCGAACCCGCATAGATCCAAACCGAACTCCAACAAAAAACATAAATATACGAATGAATCTTAAACTTCTAGATCCAAAAACCCAAAATCCGAATAGAATCGAACCAAACTCGAACCAAATGTATAAGTATTTAAGTGTGCTCTATTAATTTACAACTACAGCTGTTATTGGAATGCATATTGCATAACCTTCGTTGGAAACTTTGTTCTCCAAATTTTCTAGAGGACTAAAATATATTTTACATGTACCTTATTAAAAATATTTGACCATATACTCTTTTAATCACAATACACTTCAAACACTCGTTCAAATATCAAGTTCCAATTTTACTCCTGCTTCTAGTATTATCTAGGAGTTGGTGTGACACTTTAACCCATTTTTATTTATCAGTTTGCGTTTTCAATCGATTTTAAACAAGTTTTAGATAAGTTAAACATCATAGTAAACTTTAACTTAACTTAGAATAGATTAGATTCAAGGATTTCAATACAAGATCAGTTTGCTATAAGCTAATAGTTTGCCATAAGCTATTACAACTATTGAAACCTTCTACGCTTAACTGTTTAAATCTATCTATCATTCGCTTCCAACCACGATCCGCGTTCTGATCAAACAAAGCCATCTTGCCCATAATCAGAACACACGTTCACACAGAATACATCAACAAAGAATTGCTTAGTGAGATTGTTCATCCCATCCCACCAGCCATGCATAAAATCAACCAGTTTAATGAATTCATATATCCAGATAATTCAGTTTACGAATTTACACTTAGTTCCAGTTTTAATCATGTAAATTATGTCATCAGCCTTAGCACCAACATACCAGATAATCAGTGAACTCGACCATCAACCATTAGCACAATGAATACTCGGCCATCGGCCATCAGACAAGCAATCACGGCCACTCGGTCTTCACAGAAACTATGACAGGCTACAGTCACAAACTCACCTTAGTCTTAGGATCAAACGATCGGTTCAAATGGTTGCAGACAGTCTCGTCAGTCGGTTCCTTCGTCAGTCGCCTCGACCAGTCAGTCTGTCAAGTCAATTCGTCGGTCTCTCAGTCAAATCTCCTTAAAATCACCTAAGTCTTTATAAGTTTTTTCTTTTCCGTCAGAAATGAACGAAACCATCACATTCGTCCTTTCAACCCATCAAAACGGAGCGTTTTCCTAAGTGTAATCGTCCAAGCACCTCTTCTTTGGAAAAAACCATTCCCGCTCAAAATACTTAGCGAAAATAAGATTTTCGCGTGGAAACCAATAATAAACGTTCCCGCCCAAATCATTGGCGAGAAAACCTTCCTGACAAGGCCAATTGCCCTGCCTGAATCAGAAAAGCCTTGTCAGACAAGAATAAATGCATGGTCTGAACTGACCAGCTTAGCTCATCCAGTCTATCCTTAACTAGATCCGACCAGCCTAGTCTAGATATCTAGCTCAGCTTAACTGTCCAGTTTAGTCAGCTCAGCTCAACTGTCCTACTCAATGAACTGATTTTCTTCCCTTAGGCGCAATATGACTTGACTAGACCAGTCCATCCAGCTCAGTTCAATCTGCCGATCATATTAGTTTCGCTTATGCTCGGATCATCTTGACTGGATCCCATACTTGACCAAGCCATCCGGTCATATCCATGATCTTGGCTATGTCTTCATTCAAATTCCTTTAGGCTTAGTATGAAAATCTAGTTCGATCTTGCCAAGCTGATTCTTCACTTGATCTTGATCCAGACAAGTGACTCATTGTCCATCCATAATCGAGTGGGTATACTTAGCCATAGTCCATCCACGGCCAAGTCTAGGGGTCCATCCAGTCCGACTATACCAACCCCTTATAATAGCATAACAACCCTTTTATGATATGCCACCAGCATATATTACCCATGCTTGAGGAGTCGCTGAATTATTCTTGGTCCAGTTTCCCACACTTACCCGAATTTTACATAGCTTTTCTTTCCAGTTTATGCATCTTTCATGGTATGATCCCTATTCTTGTTCTGATTTCCAAACACGGGCGTTACAGTTGGCTCGTGCAAGATTTCGCTAACTTGATTATAAAGATTAATATAGTAGTTAAGCTCTAAATTTTCCAAAGTTGTTTCAGCATGATCTTAGCCACGCATCTACGATTTATTTGATCGAGCTAATCATTCTCCTATCATTCTTCTATAATATAGGATTTAAAGATGTAAGGAGGTACCTTTTGATACATAAAATAAAACCGATATGTATTATCCATATTTTCTTTGAGGAATTCAAATGTAGATCTATGCTAATTAAACTATATTTGTACATTACAAAACTTTAAACTTCTTTTTCTACATTGGTGGGTTGTCGTGCAAATGTACTTGATTTAAAAGAAGGATATTACGTGTGCAGCATAAACCACGTTGTTGTTCGCCATGTCAAAATCAATTAGTTTAATATTTTATGGAGTATTTTAATGGTATAACGATTTGCTCTACTTGAAAATATTAATACAAGAAGATAATAATTTTACATAATACGACTATCACGGAAAAATAATTTCGTTAATCAGTTGGTAGAAGAAATAGGTTTATTTAGTATTGTAACTGGTGCCGCTTTTTGCTCTCTTTCTGCAATACTTCATTACTACAAAGAAATAAATCTAGTTTTTTACTTCCAAACTATAATTGGCTTATTGAAAATTTGAATAGTTCTTGATGTATTATTTAGGTGGACACAAGTTAATGAAGATCATGCCTCCTTCCTTTTGCTCGTCAAACACAATAAAAAAAGTCAATTAGAGTGATATCAATAATCTCCACCTATTTAGATTTCTATGTATTGATGTATACAGTCTATGTATTGATGTATACAGTGGTGGAGCTAGAAAATATTTTTACCAGGGGCATATTTTTTAATATTTTTACATTAATTTAGGTTTTTGTTTCTTATATTACATGTTTTTTCATATGCTAAACGATAATACTATTTATTTACACTATATTATAGTTTTTCTTCAAATATTCAATTAAATTTGTTTTCACAAATTACATCAACAAAATATGGTACAAAGGGAAATACTTTTGTATTAAATATTACGATTAAATCAAAAAAGTAAATAAATCAAATTAATAGATTGGAAAAAGTAAATGAAAGTAAATAAATAAAAAAGAATTTTGGAAAGCTAACTAAGGTCTAGACATAAAAATGAAATTTCAATAAAACTGAGATTTAGGAAACAAAATATATAAAAAGAAGAAAGAAAAAGAAATAAAAAGAAATATAAATGGCGTGTGACATTGGAACATTAAATTTATCGGGGGCAGAGTTACTATTATTACCATATTTGCTACAAAATCATTAAAATTAGTGATGAAAATCAAAAATATTTGATAATTTACCAGGGCCAAGTGCCCCCTTTCCTATTAACGTAAATCCGCCCATGGATGTATATTCATTGCAAAGCAAAACAGATGTTATCTACGGATATATATATATATATATATATA
>OVAN01016127.1:0-10813 GCA_900406275.1 Anastatica hierochuntica
TAAGCTAAAACACACTAAAATATGCATGAAATTGTATGTACATCAAACATGATTATAAGAATATCGATTTTCACGGAAGCATTAAACACCGTTCTAAAAATCAAATCACAAATATAAATCCTCTCCACTTTCGAGGTTCGGCATCCTATGTTTAAATACCAATATGCATCGACTTTCGCACGGTTCTATAGTATATAAAAACGCATTAGCTCGTTCAAGATTCAACTGTTCAGAAACCTTTATTGACCCACTTTCATTGCCTATATCGGTTTTCCCATCAAATACCAGATCCAGTGATTTAAAAGCTTTAGGAATCTAAATCTACCTAATAAGAGTAGCTCGATGATCAAGTTAGCTACAACATTAAGATCAAGCAAAGATGAATAAATATTCGATCACTCTCTGCATCAATTCGATAAACTCATGAATTCATGGATCCTTTGATTACCTACAACCTAACAAGTGGCTACTCACACATGACAGAGGTGAAAAGCAATCAAAATCAAAAGGAAACATTTCAAATAGTTTTAAAAACAATAAGGGTTTAGAGAACTTCTCTATGATGATACAAGAGTAGAAATCTATCTCACAAAGGCAAAGCTTGAGATCGAAATCTCCAATGGAGTAAGGACAAGGTGCTTCTTTTTTTAATCTATTTTTCGTGCTAATAGGGTGGCTCTACCCTCACAAAAGGCTAAAAACAAGTATATATAGCATTAGGTTAAGAAAAGTCGGTTTAAGTTAAGTTGGGGTCGTAACAATGTTGTGACCGGTTCAGGGGGATTTTTGGCCCAGACCGGTGTAAAAATCTCACCGACTAGTAAGGGTAGCTTGTGGCACTTGTTGGTGCTCATTTCTTGTCAAAACCCGGTGACATCTCATTTCCGGGCACACTCCAGATTTAAGGCAGAGGGACTAGTCTTCACTAAATCCCTTATAACTTTTGATCCAAGGATTCAATTACCTTGAAACCAACTTCATTTTAAAGCTATCTCAAAATTATAGTCTCCATACAAATTTCATCGAAATACATTGAGGGTTAAGCCTCCATCTTGGATGATCATTCTAATGCATCAAAACTTTCTTAAAAATGAGTTTTGCTCCAAATGAGTCCAATTTGCTCCAAAATGCATTACTCGACCTAAAATGACTATTAACACTACAAATACGAGAAAGCTACCATTTGTGATAAAGAAAAGCATAAAAAGCTCTAAAATGAATAAAAACCTAAGGTAAAAACATGTAACAATACGGTTTATCAACTCCCTCTGACTTAAACGTTGCTCGCCCTCGAGCTAACCAGTCTAAAAACTGAGGAGAAGTTTAAAAACATGGAAACTATGCAGAACCATCTCCTGCCTTACCTTCGCAACCCATGAACAAACGAGTTAGATTTCTTATAGAACTTCCCCATACTTAGTTAGAAACTTAGCAACCCGAACGATTCAAATCTAAATCTACCTAAATGATCTGAAATCTCCAATGCATACTCCTTAAATTCTAATCGTGCGGTCTTATCAAAGAAATATCGATTAATAGAACAAGTGACTCAACCCAATAAAGTTCCTAAGTACCTTAGCCCTTCGTGAAATTCTACTCATTATTCTATTCTTTTTTGCTTTAGAGGCTGATTTTCCCCTACTTTTCTAGGTAACATTTTATTTTTTTTTCTATCAAACCTCTTTTGGAATCGATTTTTCCCTACTACTCTAGGGTACAATTTTATTTTTTCTATCGATTTCATTTTTCTATCTTTTATTATTATTTTTTAGTAAGCATAAATGGAATAAGTCTCCATGAGTTCATAGGGTTCAAAATTTTAGTTAGAATTATTAACCCTTTTTTTCATTTCATCAAACGTTAAATTAATTTTTAAATGAAGAAATAGTAAAAAGAGACAGAATTCACTAGAACGTTTAACATCAACCTTGAAAGAGGAGTCTATTCAAAGTATATCAAGCCCCAAGATGAGAATGTTAAGTTCATTAAGTGCGGAGTAGCTATGAATTTCTCAAATATCTAGGAGATATGGTGCCTCATTGGGTTGATCCGCTAAAGTATTTTTCTTTCAGTCTTCTTGTAGCTACACAATGAAGTCATGGTCACGGGGCATAGAAAGAGACGGTTAGTTTCCGGAGTAAATAATATTTTTGACTCGATAAAACAATTTAGAAATCCATGAAAATCACTCAAAATGTAAGAACAAGTAAACGATTGTTAGTAACAATATAAATCCCCCTGGACTTAACTTGCATTCTGATCATCCATCTTAAGTTCCTGACGGTCAGTTAGTGTTCCAGGACGTTCTTTTTGGCACCAAAATATTCTTAAAAATTTTTGACGGATGATTTTCCCGAAAGGATTGAAAACACGACCATGTAGACGTTTTTGATTTCTCAAAACATCTTTTTGGACAGATTAAGAACCCTTTTGGATAGCTAGTCATTGTTGCTTAAATCTTTAAGGTTACATGATGAATTGTTTTGTACATCAACCTAATTCTTATCTGAAAATGTCACTTTTGGCTTAGCTGAGCTCATTGACTAGCCGACAAAGACGTAATGTTAGCCAAAAATTAAAATTTGAAAAATCAAAATTATAACCGGGCTGTTTTGTTCATACTGGTCACTTTGCTCGGGCATCTTCAATAGTTTTAGTTGATTTGTTGGCGGGTACTAGAAGTCTCCATGTTTCCTTTTGTTAAGAAACTTGATCCTCCAGGCATTTTTTGAAGTTGACCGTTCCAAGGTCGTTTTCTATCGGGCATCTCATCTATCCTATAGTGTAAGTTAATAAAAAATGAAGTTCGGGATTTTGTTACCTCTCACGGTATTGTTTATGACAATCTAGAAGATCTTTTATCGAATGGTACTTTGTTCGTTTCCCGGTCAAGTAATCGAAAGTCGAAATCTATCCACGCTATTCTCCGTATTATAGTCTTTTTATCCATTGATCCTTGATAGTATGTTGTGATTTGCTTGGTGGAACAAGGATTTGAAGACTTTGCCAAGGGAAAATATCTAATCAAATGAATATGAAATGGATTTTTGTTAAGTATAAGTTGTTACCCATGTTCAAATTATATAATGTGATAGTTGAATCCATGATTGAGGTATTTGGACAAGGTAGACCAGACAACCGATCATACGGTGATTGGAACGGACGAGGCTTGGGGAAAGGAGGCTCCAACACCAGTCGCGATGAGTTTCTTTGAAAGAACTAGTGGTGGGCTCTCCACCATCCGGTCAGAGTGCCTTGCTCGTCCGCCGCCATTTGTCTTGATCCAAATCTTGTTTTTGTTCAATATTCTTCTGTTCTTCCTGTAAACTAAAGTTAAATGAGTGATTTTATGTACTCTAAGACTCCAAAGAAATAAAATAAAAGCTTAAATAAATGTGGGTTGCCTCCCAGAAAGCGCTTGTTGATAGTCAATTAGCTCGACTCCTTTTGTTTCTTCAATCGTTAGGTGCATTGGCCAAGAAGTTCTCAATTTCCTTACCAATGGGTGTATCCGAAAGATAAGGATTAAGTCATTGGCTATTGAAAGTGAATGATCCTCCATTTGGGTCCCAAAGGACAACCGCTCCATATGGTTTCACTTCTTTAATTCTTAATGGTCCGTACCAACGTGATCTAAGCTTTCTAGGATAAAGCTTAAGTCCTGAATTGAATAACATAACTTTGTCGTTTAGAGAGAATGTCTTTGGAACTATCTTCCTGTCATGATAAGCTTTTGTACTTTCCTTATATGTCTTGGTGCTTTCATACGCCAAATGTCGGATTTCTTCTAACTCATTCAATTGGATCAATCTTCTTTCACCTGCGGTCTTGAGATTGTAGTTTAGCTCTTTGATTGCCCAAGAAGCCTTGTAATCGAGTTCAACCGGAAGGTGACAAGCTTTTCCATACACAAGATGAAAAGGTGTTGTTCCTAATGGTGTCTTGAATGCAGTTTTATATGCGCAAAGAGCATCATCAAGTTTGCCAGACCAATCCTTCTTTGTCTTTCCTGTTGTTTTTTGAAGGATGCTTTTGAGCTCACGATTAGAAATCTCAATTTTCCACTGGTTTGTGGATGGTAGGGTCTTGCAACCTTATGTTTAACACCATGATTCTTCAAAAGACTATCAAAAACTCTGTTTATGAAATGCGTACCTCCATCACTTATGAAAACTCTTGGGACTCCGAATCGAGGGAAGATGATGGATTTGAACATTTTAATTACCACATTTGCATCATTAGTGGGACTTGCTATAACTTTCATCCACTTAGACACGTAGTCTACTGCCACAAGTATGTGTTGGTTTCCAAATGACGTTGGAAAGGGTCCCATGAAGTCTATTCCCCACAAATCGATGACATCCTAGGAAAAAGTTCTTTGGTATCTCATTTCTTTTGCTTATGTTTCCCATTCTCTGACAAGCATCACATCTTGAAATAAATGCTTGGGCATCCTTAAACATTGTAGGCTACCAAAAACTAGTTTGTAGGATTTTAGAAACGGTTTTGAATGTAGGAAAGTGGCCATCATAAACTGAACTACGACATTGATAGCTCAAGTTTTTGAGCAAGAAAACACTGCAAGCGCACAGATGTACGTTGTAGTGGTTCGGGATAGAATTCACAGAGAACAAAGGTAGTAAGAAGAATGTAGAATCAAACATCGGGCTATGACTAAAAAGATGTCTTTAGAGATGATGCAAATATCGAAATTAAGAAAGCAAAGAAACGAAGGCTGCAACGAAAGGGTTGCAAATCAATCAAAGAAGTGTTGGACATCGGGTATTCTCAGAGAAACAATTCATTGTTAATTCAAATTATAGACTAGGAAACAAGATTAAAACCGTCTTGAACTCAAACACTAAAGAAGAACTGATCTAGATCCGTAGTATCAGCTCCCTATGTATTAAAAATCTCGAGACTAGCTTCCGTTGACTCTCAATTTCTAATCATGCATTACTAACAGGTTTGATATGTTCACAATTCAGTTAAACATCAATTTCCATTAACTTAAGAAGAATTGCTCATCTAAGATTCTTTCAAGCATTTAAACAAACACTTTCCAGGCGTTAAATTACCTAAGTTCAGAAACTAAGTGATCAGTTCAATTTCATGCATTACGATCAATCATAGATGAAGATCCATTAGATTAANCGGTTAAGTTCCTAATCATGAAATTCTACATCAACAAATCATGAATCCCTATGTGAGAACCCAAACCCAACGATCAGACTACTCACTCATGATAATTGCAAAAACACAGATCAAATTCAAGAGAGACATGATTGTATTAAAAAAAACAAGAGTAAAAAGGGTTCCGAAAGCTTCTCAGATCGAAGTACAAAGATGCTTCTTCTCCCTAGGTTACAAAATCAATATCTGCTCTCTTAAAGTCTGTAAAAGTGCATAATAAAAGGTAAAACACAAGCACATGTCTTTTTTTGTAATCTGGTTTGAAATAAGTTTGGTCTGGTTATTTGTAAAATCGGTCCGAAAAATGGGACAGGGATCGACCGATCCATAGACATGGATCGGTCGGTCCTTGTCCAATTTTCTGGGTATTTTTCCAGCTTTTCACGAATACTTCCTTCGATGTTTGAAATCCATCCAAAATGCATTCTTTCCGCGCATTCAAGCTTAATTCCTGTAAAAACAACAAAGAACAAAATTCTGCGCCAAACCGATCCGAATACATACTAAAAACCATAAATCTCGTGTAAAAACCGTAGTAAAATCCACTAAAATACTAACACATCAAATCCCCCAGACTTGAATCTTTGCTTGTCCTCAAGTAAAGGAAACAAAGGATAAGCCTCCAGGAAAAGAAACTTAAAAACCAAATGGATCACATGCTCTCAGAAAACCTTACTCTGCGCTACTTTCGCTAACCATAAAGACTCAGAACAGTTAGAACATTCGCCCTAAGAATCGCTTCATAACCTCCCAAGCCCATCCATACTCTAAAATCTGGACTTGCAAACTCAGCTTCCATGTTATTAACTCTCTACATTCAATTAAGATGGGCGTGAAACTTTTCACCAAAGAACTCATAATCAGGAAATCAGGCTAGGTATTCAAGGCTTTCTAGTTGTGAGGCTAGAGTGTTTCGAGCATCAAAAAATGCGTTAAGATGCAAGACATTATGCAAAATCGCAAAAGAGAAAGAGTATATTGATATTCATGTCCCCTAACTACCCAAGTATAAACCACCAATCAGAAAATAAACCAAATATGTATATTCTTCAGGGTAAATCTAATCAACATAAAATATGCAAATGCTAATTTTTAAACTAGATAAGCATAAATTAAAAATAATTTTTGTTTTTTTCTCAGAACGAAAATCTGGTAGAGATTAGCATGTTGACGACATTTCTAAACTCTTAATCACCCAAACAACATGAAAAATGCAACATATCCATCAATTCACCTAAACACCCAACACCGAGAAATCAGACACTCAAGACCGTGTCTAAACCATCTAAAATATACAATCCTACCTAAGAAATTAGGAGGATCATGTCTACCCTATTCTCTCAATTTTTTTACACATATTTGCACATAAGATGAAAAAGAAATGCATGGAGATTCAAGGAGATAAGGCAAAGGTGTAATACCAGACTAAAGATGAGTCTGGTCACTCAGGATTACCGAAAAGAATGGATGAAAAAGAAATGGAGATGTAATCCTGAATGATGGGTTTGATTTCTGATTTTAAGTTCCTAGACCAAAGCATTTAAATTCATTAGTAAGCCAAATAAGATAGAATTAAAAACATTGCAGACAAAAGTCTGAGTTCCAGAGATTTCTGGTGGGAAGTTTGGTCATGAGTTATTCTGGATTACCGGCGCTAAGACTCTAAATGAAATGGTTAATGAACATATAAATGAAGTGCAATGCGCAGAGATAATAGTCTAAAATAATCATAAAGGATACACAATCCATAACTGACTAAACAAAAAACATAAAAATGACTCAAACAACACCAAAAGAAAAAAGAAAAACATAAGTAACCTCCCCCAGACATATTTCACACCGTCTCAGCGGGAAACAAATCCAAGGAAGGGTAAGTAGCAGATAAAAATGAAAAGAAAATGAAAAGAAACAAGAAAAAGCAAACTTACCTGAAATCGTGTAAAACAACTATGTAAATGAGACAAGGATCGATCGATTCGAGGACAGTGATCGATCGATCCCTGTCTGTCTGTCTGGTGATCGGTTTCCTGTAATACGACAACCAAAAACACGAAAAACGTCCAAAGCACCAAAAACCAAAACACTAAAGCCAAAAACCACTATAAAACTAACTAAAGTGAAAAAGAAAACTACCTAGTGGGTTGCCTCCCACTCAGCGCTTGTTTGAAGTCTCGAGCCTGACTGTAATCGATCAATCTTGTCCTTTTGTTCAGATATCTTCGAGGTGGAATTGGACAAGGATCGATCGATCCTAGGGAAGGGATCGATCGATCCTAGGGAAGGGATCGATCGATCCTTGTCCCTCTGTTCTGGAAAAGTTTTTTTCCTCTTTTCCACTTTGAACTGTGATAGCATTGCAGAATTCCTTCGAATTCTTCTCCAGTTTGCCTGGAATGACACCTGGAGGAGCTCTGTTGCTCGCAGAAGTCTGAGCAACCTATGTTTCCAGCATCTTCATCCGAATACTCATTGCCTCAAACTTCCCGTTGAGGTCACTGTACATGCTATCGACTTTTTGATTGATCTCCGCAGCAGACTTTTTTTGATTCTCTAGCACTTGGTGGAGAATTTGTTTCAGACCATATCTTGAGAAGATGCAGAAGACTATCCTTGATTCTGATACTCCGACTGATAGTTATTCATGAATCATCCTAAACCAAACTACTTCTGCTGATTGCCATTGTTCCCAAAGACATTCTTCTGATTCTTGTTCTGAAATCCAGAGGATAAAATACTCTGATTCTGATTGTATGGCTTGTTCTGGAACTGATTCTGTTGGTGGAAACCTCTATTACTGAAGTTTCCTTGACCACCAATGTAATTCACATCTGCTTGCCCACCATTCAGCTCCTTAGACATGAATTCCTGGTACATTTGTCCCATCTTCTGCTCTTGAAGCACATGTGCTTCGTTATGTTCACCAACAAAGTTCACTCCTTGCTGATCTCTCCTCATTAGCTCATCAAGCTTTGTCTGCAGATCATCAATTCTCTTTGCTTCTGATGACACAACTCCTCTACCTCGATTGGCCTGACTATTCGCCATGCTATTCACCAATTGATAAGCATCCTCCACAATCTTGGTATTGAAATTGCCATTGCTAGGGTGTCCATAGCATTCTGATACTTCTCCTCAACCCCATTGTAGAAAATGTTGAGGATATTCCAATCTGAGAACCCATGATGAGGACAGTAATTGAGGTATTCTCCGAATCTTTCCCAAGCTGCATGAAAGCTCTCAGCACCCAATTGGTGAAATCCTGCAATCTTATTCCGTAGAGACATAGACCTTGATTTAGTAAAGAATTGCCCAATGAAAGCAACCTTGATCTCCTCCCATGTCCTCAGAGAATCAGGCTCTAGGATATTGAACCATCTTGTAGCTTTGTCATTCAGTGAAAAAGTGAACAACCTACATTTCAGAGCTTCAGTAGGTACTCCGTTGTGCTGGATAGTATTGCATATGGCTTCAAACCTATCCAGATGGTGCATTTGATTCTGTGATGGCAACCCATGATATTAATTCTGCTGCACCAAGTTTATGAGACCAATCTTGATCTCAATGTCCCTTCTCTCAATGGGAGGCATACAAATCCCAGCATGATTCACATAGAAGGCCTCCGGTGTGTTATATTGTGCCAGACTCATCCTCTGTTGAGGTTGATTTGCGCGTTGTTGCCCCTCAGCTGCAACATTCTAAATGGCCAACTTGCTGAGCACCAGCATTACCACCACTTCCAGCAGGTGGGTTAGCTCCTGGAAGAACTCCAGGATAGAGAGGATTATGATGAACTTGAATGGGATCTCCCAAGTTGTCATCCATGATTTCAACAAATTCAAATTCTTCAATAATCTCCAGCAACTTCTCTTTCTTCTTCTCTCTCTTTACACGCGAAGGTTCAAACTCAAATTCGAGAAGATTCGCGATCCCTTGGCTTCTAGTATGGGGTCTGTTCATGCACCTGAAAGCACAAAAATAAAGAAGCAAAAGAAGAGATTAAACTAAATAAAGAAAAATGCCTTAGGCATGCAATGAACCTAAGTTCTAAGACCCCTTATTGGTCCCCGGCAACGACGCCAGAAAACTTGATAGCTCATGTTTTCGCCCGAGAAAACACAGCAAGGGCACATATGTACGTTGTAGTGGTTCGGAATCAAATCCTTAGAGACCAAAGGTAGCACGAAGAATGTAGAATCAAACAACGGACCAAGGCTAAAAAGATGTCTTTAGAGATGATGCAAATATTGAAATTAAGAAAGCAAAGAAACGCAGACAGCAACGAAAGGGTTGTTAATCAATCAAAAAAGTGTTGGGCATCGGGTATTCTCAGGGAAACAATTCATTGTTGATTCAAATTATAGACTAGGAAACAAGATTAAAATGTTTTGAACTCAAACACTAAAGAAGAACTGATATACTTCCGTAGTATCAGCTCCCTATGTATTAGAAAACTCGAGACTAACTTTCGTTGACTCTCAATTTCTAATCATGCATTACTAATAGGTTTGATATGTTCACAATTCACTTAAACATCAATTTCCATTGGCTTAAGAAGAATTGCTCATCTAAGATTCTTTCTGGCATTTAAACAAAAAATTTCCAGGCGTTAAATTACCTAAGTTAAGAAACTAAGTGATCAGTTCAATTTCATGCATTACGATCAATCATAGATCAAGATCCATCAAATTAAGTTCCTATTCTTGAAATTCTACATCAAAAAATCATGAATCCCTATGTGAGAACCCTAAACCCAACGATCAGACTACTCACTCATGGTAATTGCAAACACACAGATCAAATTCAAGAGAGATATGATTGTATTTAACAACACAAGAGTAAAAAGGGTTTCGAAAGCTTCTCAGATCGAAGTACAAAGATGCTTCTATGCTTCTTCTCCCTAGGTTACAAAATCAATTATGCTCTCTAAAAGTTTGTAAAAGTGCATAATGAGAGGTAAAACACGAGCTCAGGTCTTTTTTTTGTAATCCGGTTCGAAATAAGTTCGGTCTCGTTCTTCGTAAAATCGGTCCGCAAAACGGGACAGGGATCGATCGATCCATACACATGGATCGGTCGATCCTTGTCCAATTTTCTAGGTTTTTTCCCAGCTTTTCACGAACACCTCCTTCGATGCTTGAAATCCATCCAAAATGTATTCTTTCCATGCATTCAAGTTCGATTCCTGTAAAAATAACAAAGAACACAAATTCGCGCCAAATCGATCCGAATACATACTAGAAACCATAAATCTCGTGTAAAAACCGTAGTGAAAACTACTAAAATACTGACACATCAGATAACCATGTAATATTCCAGCAACATCTTCTTCTGTAACACACTTCTGAAATATTCCATCCTTAAACTTTTTGTAGAGGTAAGGCTCGTCCAAAAAGTAGAATCTAATGTCCCTTAAGGACTTCTTCTTCTTGTATCCAAAGAACTGAGGGGGCTCGATGTCAGCTGCCTAAAAGTTAGCTATATGTCGATACCATGGAGTTCCGAATGAGCTTCTTCTCTTTGGTTTTGTCCGTGTGGGTCTTGGGATTTCTTTTATGATGGCATTCATAGCTGTTGCGCGTTTGTTTGAAGGAAACAAAAGGCAACGAAGCTTTAAATTTAT
>OVAN01016128.1:0-10812 GCA_900406275.1 Anastatica hierochuntica
GCTAGGACTTCGAAAGCGAGGGCTGCAGAGCTCAGAGAGAAGGAGCTCGCGAAAGAGAATGCCCGTTTGAGAGCCGAGGTTGCAACTGCTCCCTTTCGTGACGAAGAATGGTCGCGGCACCACACGTCGTGGATTTTCCGGGCATCCAGGAGCGGAAGGCGTGAGATTGCATCGGTCGATGGAGAGAATTCGCGACAATTTGTGGCTGCGCTTGCCGAATACCAGCAAGCATTCAAGCTGCACAGAGAGTATCGCGAGTGTCGCGGCTCGGTTGGTTCCTTTCTCTCGACTGCGCAACCGGGCAATTCTTATGACACCGAGATGAGGAAGGCGAAAACCCAGATGGATAGGCGTGCAAACGCCGAATCCTTGATCCCTTCCATCGAAGATAGGGTTTACAGCCATTGGGACCCGCTTTCCGTTTCTCAGGATTCGGAGGAGGTGGATTACTCGGCTCGGTGCGAAGGCGATGAGGTCGACCAGCCCCCAAATTTAACCGGGAATTATGGGCTCCCAACTTTCGGCTCCTATGTCCCTCGCGGGGACTCGTACAAGTTGTCTTTTCGGCCGAGTCTGTTCGTGTTTGATATGGTTGTAGTGTTTGTGAAATGGAATAATTTTTCGTACAAATTTTGACGTAGCGTAGAGGAAGGAACGCGAGTTGTCATCTCGCTCCTAACCCTTTGCGTTGATCGTCCTATGCGTTGCTTGTTTTGGGATGTTGCAAAATTCCACAAAAATTTGCGAGCGTTTCGATAGGAACGAAGAGACATGGTTTAAGATTCTCGTATCGGTTAGATATCATGCCTAGAGATGTGAAAGACCAGTGTGCTGGGTTTAGGGTAAGACCAAGGTTTACTCTCAGTTTAGGGGGTGCGGCGACTAACCCGACTTACATATCCTGTTGCGCTTTTAACCTAACTTCGAACCGATTTAGAGTTCGCGATATGTTCTCGGCTTATATGACTCGTCTGGCCGGAATCGAGCATCTCTCGAGAGACAATTTTTAAGTCGCCTGGAAGTGCTGACCAAAATTTCATATTTCTTTTATAGCGCGTTATTATCCTAGTCCGATGTACAAAGACCAATTCGAGAAAGGTCGGGTGCGTTTGTTTAGGACGGCTTAAGTACTCGTCGGGGCCAGCGACGGGCATGGTTTAAGAGCAAGTGCTTGCTCGCAATTTTTCGTCGCAGATGGACTGTTACGGTTGAATTCAGAATTGTATTTTTCGGAAACTTGCGACGTCTCGCTCATTTCCAAAAGTCTTTCCGTTTAGCAATGCGCTGCGTAAAGTAGCATGTTTTAGTTAGGATTTGTTAAGGCGGGTATTATTCCATCGTATGAGTTCCGTTTTCGGATTACACGATGTTACTTGGGTGTTTCGAGGATTCCTGCGTTAGTCGCGAAATTACCCGTGATACGAATTATTTTTAGCGATAAAAGAGTGTTGCTCGACTTGCTGGAAATCATATTGTGTTTTCTTATTATCGAAAAAGTTTCAGAAATATCAAGTACAAGTCGGATATTCTAAAATGTGGTGTATACGAGTATACGTACACCCACCCACCCCCCTTTTTAAAGGGAAAGGACAGCTGAACCCCTCTTGCGAGGAGCTGCCTACGTACCTCTTTTGAGGATCAAGCCGTCTCGTAGTTCAGTTTCGTCGTTGGGGTCGACTACTCGCTTGGCGGAGTTGCGTTGGCCGTTTCAGTCCCGGGGACTGTGGCTGGGTCGACGGTTTCTGCTAATGTTGCAACAGTAAGATTTCCAAGAGCGTTGGGCTCAGAATGATGCTTGTTCATATCTTCCGGAGCCGCTGCCAGCGTTGATGATCCTGTATCATTTTTTTCGGAAGCGCTTTCAGTTGTTGGCTGAGTTAGCTTCACGCGGTTTGGGTTTGCCATGGGTGTGACTGCGACTTGCCTCAGCTTGTGTTCGGCCAGGAAACAAAGCCGCGCTTGCTTTTGACACCCCCAGATTACACTAATCCCGTAGGGTGTGGGTTACTTAAGTTGTCTCTATATTATGTAGGCTAGGACCATTCTATGTTTATTGGGCACATTAGGCCTCTACAGAGGGTGTGATTGGGCCTCTATGGAGTGTGTGATCTCTTGCGATTGTTTGTTGATGATGTGTGAGTAATTCCCTCGTTGGGTTTAGGGTTCTCAAAAGGGAATCTCATGAATTGTTGATTATTATTGTATGATTAGGGAAAATCAATTGGATCCTCGTCTAGGATTGAACAAAGATGAAATTAGCATGATCACCTAGTTTTTGTTCTTCGGATACCTAAAGCACTAAAAGTGCTCGATTAAATTTTTGAATGAATCTTAGATGTGCATATTTTCTTAGACAAGCAGAATTTGATGTTTAAGCAATTTGTGAAAATATTAAACCTGATGAGAATTTATGTTTAGGACTCGAAACTCAAAGAAAGTTAGTGTTTAGGATTATATAACATAGGGAGTTATAATTACGGAAGTAGGTTGACTCTACATTAGTGATTTGAGTTCAAGACGGCTTAGAATATGATTCCCTAATTGATAATTCGAATTAGCAGCAGAACGATTTCCCTATGAATATCATGTGCCCAACTCTTATGTTGATTGATTTACTTCTCGCGAATTCATGCTCTTTTTTATTTGCTTGATTTGTTTGCTCGTTTCATCACAACAACCTTCTGTTTTTGTTTCAGCCCGTATTAGATCTATTGTCTTTACGCATAACCATTGGTCTTTGTTGATTCGATTTCGAACTACTATATTGTAGTTTAATGTGCGCTTGTAATAGCTTAATTGATGAAATCTAGATTTATAAAGTTTTTCTGACGCCGTTGTCAGGAACTAATTGGTCATCTTAGAGAATTTGGTCTTAGCTTGTCTAAGGCACTTGTTATTAACTTTTTAATAATTTTTTTTCCTTTGTTAGTGTTTTCTCAGGTGCATAAACAAATCTCACATGAGGAGCCAAGGACCAAACTATCAACTACCTTTCGAGCAAGAGCTTGGCGACTAGAGGGACAAAAGAAGAAAAGAAAGCATTTGAAGCTACTTTGGAACTTGGGTTCAAGTTTGAGATGGTGAAAATATGGATAACTTGGGAATTCAGAATAATTCGCCGCTTCAAGAGATCCATCAGGGACATAACCCACTTGTTGTGGATGGAAAACAAATTGCTGGTGTTGGAGATTACAACCAGCCACATGATGCAGCTGTGGGGCAGCTAGGCGCAAATTCGCCTTCACCGAGGTTGAGTTGAGCACACTATGACACTCTTAAGGTGTTCTATGCATATTGAGCTGGTATTCGTCCACCTCTTATTGACATGGGAGACTTTTAGATCAAGACTATCCTCATAAACTTGGTGCAGCAAAACTAGTTTCATGGGTTGCCATCCGAGAACATAGTGCACCACTTGGAACGGTTCGACGCCATATGAAACACCATTCGATGTAATGGAGTACATGAAGATGCTTTAAAATGTAGGCTTTCCCATTTCTCTCTCACAGATGATGGTTGACTACCCCCACACCTTGATCTCTCACAACCTAGGAAGAGACCAAGACTACTTTCCTGGGACATTTCTTCACGAAGACAAGGTCTACTTTTCTGAGAAACAAGATTGCAAGCTTTTGATTGATTGCTACTAAAAGATTCCATGAAGCTTGGGAATGATTAATGAGTACATGGTAGATTTACCACATCATGGATATACCAACGTGAACCTACTGAATATCTTCTACAATGGAGTGGATGAAAGGTACCAAAACGCCATGGAACTGCTAGTAATGACGAATTCATGACCAAATTGGTAGAGTAAGCCTACACTGTCATCGAGAACATTGCAGCGAGTCAAGCAAATCGTATGTCAGAGTATTATCGCGATAGAAGAAGCTCAGCAATCAATGTTAAGAGGATTAATGATTTGCAGTCCAAGCTTGATGGATTGATAAGATGAGATCAAAAAGGAGTACATTATGTTGGGAAACAAAATGATGGGCAAATGTTCCAGGAACAGAAACTTAGACAGATGTACCAAAAGTTTATAGCTGAAGAGCTAAATAATAATCAAGCTAAAGTAAATTACATTGGAGGCTAGGGAAGCTATGGGAACAATGATATCAATGGAATAGAACAAGTTCCAAAACAAGCCTCCTGGATAGAACCAATGTGTTTTAATTCGGGGTATCTGAGTAAGAATCAGAATGAGGGAAACAACTTCGGTAAAATTTTTTCAACAGAAGCAGTACGAGAACTTCAAGAGCATAAACCAGTCCGGGTATCAGAATCAAAATCAGGAGCATCATCTTCGTCTTCTAAGCATCGTGACTTGAAAAAAGATGATATAAGAGGTGCTAAAAAATATGACTAAGACGGTTGTAAACATCAATCTAAAGGTTGATAACATCTTTAACAAATCTTAATGGGAAGTTTGAAGCACTTAATACTAACATGAAGATACTGGAAACACAGGTTGCTCAGACTTATGATAGGAAAAGAGCACCCCCAGTTACTTTTCATGGGAAGTCAGAAAATAAACCCAAGGAATATTGCAGTGCAATCACTTTTAGAAGTGGAAAAACGATTGATAATTCCAGAGTAGAAAGGATGTTCGAGCCAGGGAAAATTTTGATCGGTCTGGTGCTAATTCATCTGATGCGATTTTAGACAGTGTGAAATGGATCGACCGATCCATACCACACAAATGAATTGATCTAAGGAACAACACTGAGATGAGAGTTTCAGACGTCATTTAGAATTATGCAGAAGTTGAATATGAGAACGTGCCAACCCCATCCTTATGCTCCCAAGGTCCCTTATCCTTCCAAACCCAGACAAAAGATCAAGGAGCAAGAATATGAGAATCTAAAGAATCTTATTTGTGAATTATATGCATGGTTGCCTTTTGTTAAGGTAGTCATGTTGGTACCTAATGTGGGGTCAAGTTTTACCCAAACTAAAACCTAGCTGCAAGTGTACATCATTCGCAGTAATACTCAGGGATCGAGTCAACAGGGTCTAGTTATTCACACTTAGAGCTAATATGATTTCGGATTAAGCTAAGAACAAAATACACTAGGGTGTTGTCACGTTTTTATTTTGTTTTATGGTTTTATAAATGCAAATGAACCTACTCTACATACCAATTTACAAAGGACATATCCATGATATGGTATGCTTCAAACAACAGAGAGTTAAAGTAGACAAGCAGGAATTAAAACTTGTCTAGGGGCATCAGGATTCGGGGTCTACAACACTACCACGAACACAAATCCTCTCCAACTTCGAGGTTCGGGATCCTATATCTAATAACCAAGGGACATCGTCTTTGGGACGATCATGTAGTAGTTAAACATGCATTAATTCGATCAAGGATGATTGTTCTCGATTCTATGTAGATCCACTTTCGTCGTCTACTTAGAAAGCCTCATCAAATCCTGTTTCCAGCACTATGTCAAGATTTTGGAATGAATATTACTTTAGACCTACTCGCAAATTGGCCTAGCAAGCAAATAGCATTATTGTTGAAGCAGAGAAGATAACGTTGTTGATAAAACCTAATCGTTTAATAATCCATTTCAAGAAAACTCATCGACTCCTTGTAATATATTTTCTAACATGCAAACTAATAGATCAAAGACATGTAAACACGAAATAAATCATGGTAGCAAGCATTCATATCAAAATCAAAGGGAGAAGGATAAATGAAACGGAATGATGAAAGAAAGATTAATGTATTGAGATGAGATGGATCCTATGGAGGCTAAAAATGGGCACAACTCCAAAGGGTGTCATCCCTACCTCCTTAGGCACTTATTCGATCTAAAACCTAAACAATTCTCCTCGAAATAAAAGAAAAAAAAACAAATATGTATAGTACAACCCCTAATTATGTCAAATAAGTAAAATCGAGCCTTAAGACCTCCCAATGTTGGGCTTCGTGTAAAGGGGCCTTAAGTTTAATCCTTAGGCTTTAAAAGTCTTTGAATAGATCCACTTGAGTCTGTAGAATGTATGGTTCGAAACCCAAGTTTCCTTCCTTTAATTTTGGCCTTTCCCTCTAGCCTTCATCTACGAGACAGTTGGACCAGTCTTCGGTATAATTGGTGTAACTCTTTTTCTACTGCTCCAAATGATGTGAAACATCCTTGATATGAAATCGAACTCAAATATCTATCTCCTTTGAAAGTTTCATCGAAAAAATCATTAAGGGAAAGATCTTCATCTTGGTCAATACTTCTTATGCTAGGAAATTGTCCAGAAACCGATTTTGATCCATTTTGTTTCACAATGCTCCATAAAACATTGATTGACCTGTAATAACTTGAAATACCGAAAATTGGGAAAATACTTCTAATAATTGAGAATTGCACAAAAAACAAAGAAAGCATAATAAAATCCTAAAGAAAAGTGGTAAAATAATGGTGTTATCAACTCTCTCAGACTTAGCTTCTAGCTCGTTCTCTAGATAAGAAAATGAAGGACAGAGAAGGGCCTTGAAAACTTGGAATCTTACTTCTAATTCTAAACCGATTGGTAACTTAGACTATCGTTATCCACTAACACGAGAGTCGACATTAGATAGAACCTTCAAAAATAACGAAAAGTCTAGCAACATCCCCGATTCAGCCATGATCAACATGGGTAACTCAGGATCTCCATTACCACTCCCTAGAATCTATAACGTGTGGTACCTTTGAGGGAGTATTTTTCAAAGAATACATAGACTCAACTCAAACAAGATCCTAAACAATTTCTGCCCACAAATCGATTCATTTCTTCTTTCTTAATCACTTTTAAATGCTTTTTAGACGCTGATTTCTTTCTACTTTTCTAGGATATCATATTATTTTTTATATCATCCTCTTGAGAATCGATTTTCCCTACTTATCTAGGGTATCATTTTATTTTTCTATCGATCTCTTTATTCTTTTGTTTTTAAGAATGTTCAGATTTCATTGGTTCCGAAATTCACAATATGGATAAGCACTTTGCTGAAATTTTTTATTATGAAATGAAGAGGGGAACCATAGATTTAATTTTGTCGGGTTCAAAGAGGAGTCTGATTCAATGCATATCAAGCCCCAAGAAAAAAATTAAGTTCATTAAATGTTGAGTGGCTAAGGATTACCCAGATATCAGTTATATGGTGCCTCAATTGGATGATCCATCTAGGCTTTTCCGATTGGTAAAATTTTCGTCAATCAGTGGCACTATGAACACTAGTCATTAATTACGCGGTTAGTTCAAAGCTAAGCTCGTTTCTGGACTGTTTCCACTTAAGAAAAATGTTTTTGTTTTTAAATTTGTTGAAAACGACTCAAATAGAAAAAAAGTGTCAAAAACAAAAAAAGAAAGAGCATTAGTAACAACATGAATCCCCCAAGACTTAATTACACCGTCTCAGTGTAAAATCAAGTTAGGAAGATACTGAAAACTAATGTACAAGGTAAGGAATAGGGGTTACTAAGCTGTTTGTCGAATTTGTGGAGATTTGGATGTGCATTTGTGATGTTCCGGTAAACTGAAATGAAGTTGAATTATCCGTTTTTTTGATCCAGGAAGACTGCTCTGACCAAATTGAAAACTTACTACAAAATGGAAAATTTAGTTAGTAAAAAGGATGTATATGGGCGAGAGTTCATACCAATATTGTTGTGGCCAAGTTTGGTCTCATCAAATTGCTTAGTTTTGCTCATCTTGATTAGAAACTGGGTTGGTGTTATTCTGACCGTTCTAAGGCTTGTTTTTCTTGAGAAACTCTTTCTTCATATGCTATTAAGTAGTAAATTGTCAAAATGACATATTGGTTCGCTGGGCGGAGCTTGATTCGATCTTAGCTGAGTTTTATTCGGTTTCTAGCCAATCTGGTGCTGAAAATGAAGTATGGGTGTTTCTAAATTTGTGTGGGTTGTTCTACATGAAATTCGCATTTTATCGTGGATTTTCAGTAGTAGGATTTGGCTCAACTCCTGGATAAGAGTTCTATAGAACCCAAATGGTCGTTTTGTGTCCCGTTGAACCAATATTGATGTTGATATCTGCCAACCACTTTCACACGTTTTTCTGAAAGTATTTGATGATGTTCAGCTGGTCTGGAAGTTGGTTTGGTGTAGATTTCCTTTAGGTTCTCTAGATGTGGTCTTTGTCCTTTTTATCGCATTTTTGAGCCTTTGAATGTAGGTGAAGAAAAACTCTTCCTTGGTCGGATCATTTATGGCTTCTAAATATTTTTCTTTGTGAACATAGTACTCTTTCTTGTGAGTTGAAACTGAATTTCTATGTTGGAGCTCCTTTGATGTCCAAAGTTTCGCCATTTTTGCTTCATAGGCTTGCCTTTGTGTTTTAGGGTCCTTAAGGAGGTTTTGAAACCTTGAAATGTCCTTTAATTTATATGTGAAGTGCTGAAAAAAACTTAGTTGATTTCGTGCTTGGTGGTAATGAATTAGCTTATTTGCATAAATTTCTCGGTATAGGCTCTTTGTAGCTCCAAGTGTGTATTCTTGTGTTCTAGAGGTTCAAGCCTTAAAAATCACCATAAAATGGAGCCTATATGCTGAATTGACATGATTATCTTGAAAGATTCGAGCTTCTGAATGATCCAGAAAAAAGTGAAAATAGACGTTTGGAACTGTTTTTCCTGACCATATGCTCGTCCAGATGGGTAATGGGTCGGTCCGGTGGTGTAAAAGTGTGTTCTTATTTGGAAAATTTTAGGGGAATGGGTGGACTTGTTGGTGGAGGTCGTAGGATTGGGTTTGGATGAGGGAAAGGTCGCGACCGGATGTAGAGGTTAAGGGCCACATACGGTTGGGGAAAAATGGTGCTCAGATCGGTTGGGTAGGGAAAATGGTAGGTGGCCAGTTGTGGAAGTTCTGTGGGTCGATGCTGGATTTTGGCAAGGCTAGGTAAGGATGTTTTTGGCATCGAGTGGCAGAGTCCTCAGGACCGGTTTTTGACAAATAATGGCATGCGGCTAGTCGGGAGGTTTATGTGACGCGAGGCTGTTTTTGAGCTAGGAAGGGGTGGCGAAGCTGCTAGGACCGATTTTTGACACTAGATCCTTTGCGCCCGTTGTTGTGGCCTTATGGCTGATGTGAATAGGTTGTCATGCATATTCAAGCTCATTTTATCCTTGTTTTAGTTGCATTTAGGTTGTACATATTGCATTTAAGTGTTAGAATTCACTTATTTTCTTAGTTGTGTCTATTTTAGAGATTCTTGCATTTGCA
This sequence comes from Anastatica hierochuntica, assembly GCA_900406275.1. NCBI lineage: Eukaryota > Viridiplantae > Streptophyta > Magnoliopsida > Brassicales > Brassicaceae > Anastatica > Anastatica hierochuntica. The sequence goes on from OVAN01016128.1 coordinate 9,234, forward strand.
TACTTCTTTTTGCATTTATAGGTACAACCTTCTGATGATTAATTTGAAAGCTTGGGATGATGGATTCTAGAGCTTTGAATGATGAATAAACAAGGGGAATCAAGGCCAAAAGCATAAGAAAAAGGTGGATGCAAGAAGGCTATCAAATGGGCAACGAAGGAGCCTAAACTGCCAAACGCATGTGGCTACCGGTCATTCTGGTCAATAGTCGCATGCACAGAACCAGTAGCCACATGCACAGGATGACTAGCTGCCAGATGCATGCCACTATCGATATGGTGGTCGACAGCCACGAGCATGGGATCGATAGTGGCATGCATAGACGCGAAAGTCACCCCTTATTCTCTTATATATACCCCCTAAACCTAATTTGTAAAAAAAACTCTTCTCCTGCTTTTTTCTTAGACAAAGTTTGAGTTTTTGGTGACTTTTCTCTTGATCTTTATGATCAAGAGTCTCACTTTTTAAGTTTATATCTTGGATCAAAGAACCAACTTTATCTATGATTATGCTTTCTATTTCTTCATCTCTTCTCTTTCTCTTTACCATGTGTGAATAGTCTCTTTTGATGGATCTATGGGTGTTCATATTTGCTTAGTTTAGGTTGTGAAATTGGTGTTAGGGATGACTAATCTTAGGTTTCCAAAGAATTTGGTGAGCTTAGCGCTAGATTTTAGAGTATCTAACTAAGATCTAGACTTATATGATAAAATGTGTAGGAGAACCAAATCTTTGCTACTTCAATTTAGGAAATGAGAAATTATTGCTAAGTTGATTATATATTGACTTGCTCTTAATGATTCTTAATTGATTTATTATTTGCAACAAGCGAGAGTTGAGCGAATGTGATTGATAAGGAAATGGATTAGGCTAGTAAAGTCTTTGGTCGTGTATTTGTGCTTAATAGCTTGAACTAACCCTTCTTTTACGGTCTTGCTAAGTGAATCTATTACAACAACTCATGGTCTGTCATCTTATTTTATTGTTTATTTCAAGTTTGCATCTTTTTGTTTATGCTTACTTTCTTTATTTAAGTTTATTGCTTTCAGTTAAATTGTTTATTTTCTTGCTTCGTTTTTGTTTATTGTATTTTAAGAAAACCCAAAAATAAACCCAACCTTTCTTATTTTTTTAGATTAGACTTGAATGTGTATTCTTAATGCTTAAATCTATCTAGTTCGGTAAGTTGCTCCTTGTGGTTCACCCCTAAGTACTACAATAACATATCCGTGAATTTACATATTATGCGATTGGCAGGAAACAAGCTTATAAATATTAAAGCTTCGTTATGATTTTTTTTTTGCATAAACAATCGAGCACGACAATGGCCTCATGTGGCTTGAGGCACATAAGTCCCAACACTAGTCGAAGCCTTATTTTTGGCAAAACCTGGTGTTGTGATTCCATGACCATGTGAGCTACGCGAACGTCCAAAACATGATTAATTTTCCTCAATTTTTCTTCCTTTCCAAAATCATTTCCTATGAAAACAAAGTATTAGAACATTAAAATTATTTATTAAAAACTTATTGTTATGAACCATTTGATGGCTGACATAACCATGAGTCTGTTGGGCTTG
>OVAN01016129.1:0-10812 GCA_900406275.1 Anastatica hierochuntica
TATCGCCTAAGGAGAATGTGACAGAGGAGGTCGCGGAGGAGACGGTGGCTATGGGTTTGGAGATAGTGTCGTACGAAACTGCGGCCGTATTGGTTTTTCTATGGCTTCGGAATCTTCTAAAGATGCTTCTCCTCCTGCGAGTGAAGACAGTGAAGAAGATGCTTCAGCAGGAAAGACGGAGGAAGAGAACAAATCGAATGGTTCGAAATTCTGAAGAGAAGAAGAGTCTGACGAAGGAGATGACTCGAAGGAAGAAACTGAAGAAGAAGAAGAAGAAGAAGAAGAAGAAGAAGAAGAAGAAGAAGAAGAAGAAGNGATGATGAAGAAACAGAATCTGAAGCGGAGGATAGATTCAGGATTGATTCAAGGAAAACTCCAAATGATCCTCTGCAGGCAGCATCATCGAATCCAGTAGAGGTAATAAAAGAGAAAATTATTGTAGTGTGTATCAATGTAATAGTGGGAATAGTGTGATTTGTTGAAGGAATACTGAGAAAATTGGGATTTGTTGAAGGAATACTGGTAATACAGGATAATTGGAAACTGCCAGTTTGTTTTTCAGGACGATGAGGGAATCTTCTCAATCAAACCAAAGCAAATGCACTTCCCGACTACGGAGTATAAGAAGCAAATAAAGCTAGCGACGCAGTGTTTTATTACAGAAGCTGTTGAAACGCTTGCAGAGCTAAATTTGAGGATACATAAGACGGAGAAGAAGTGGTTTGAGGAGCATCCACAATTCAGTCACTTTTTCCACATGAAAAAGGACAAGAACCGTAAGGTTCAGGGCATGTGGATGCTCTTGTTGCGAAAAGCCGAGATCGAGAGGAGAAAAGAAGTATGGTTCATAGTCAATGGTGATTCCGTCCGTTATGGGCTGAGAGAACATGCACTGATATCCGGTCTTGACTGCACCAACTATCCCCTCAGATACAAGGAATTTGGGAGTACGGATTTCGTTAAGCGATATTTCAAGGGAACTTTGAGGTTGGAGGATGTTAAAGAGAAGCTGGTGAATATGGGACCACACAAAGACAAGTTGAAGATCGATGTTCTATACTTCCTAGCGAGTGTTATTTGCGCGCAAATGAAGACTGGAGAAGGCGTGAAACCAGTTTTAGAGTTCTTCCAAAGGGCAGTGAATGACCTTGAGTATTGCCGGACCTTTCCATAGGGGAGGTACTCCTATGATTACATGCTGAAGGAGATCTCTCACACCATGGATCATTTCAAAGGGAAGGTCACTGAGAAGTGTTTGTGGCCTCTTCTCAGTTTCTGTTTTCCATTGGAGGTAAGTATCTTGACAAGGTTTATATTGTTTACAGTTTGCAGATAACTCTCATAAATGGTTGAGTTTGTAGCTTCTAGCATTCGAGGCGATCCCACAGTTAGCTTCGACATTCAGAGAGATTGTCACAGATGCTGATATCCACTGTCCAATGATGTGCAAGTCCATATTCAAAGAAAGTGAGATGAAAGGCTTTCCTCTTGAAAAAATAAACTCTTGTTTCGGTACAACAAAGGTTAGGTTTGGTTAGTTTACATAGTGGAAAACAATAGAAATCGTGAGGAATATTAAGTAAAAACTTTGAGCAATGTTCAGAAAATTCACAGCATCGTGCCCATAAAATGTGAAGAAGAACAAGCTTTATTAGACGAACTGACGAAAGCAGAGGACGATGTTGACCGGTTTGATATTGCTGTGGACAGTTCGGAGAAGATTCACGCTAGAGGCTCAACTGTCTTCTTTCAGGACATGTACGAAGCAGATGTAGCCGCTCGAGAAGACCACGTCACTAAGGAAATTGAAGATTTTCCCGCCACAGAAGGATCCAGTTCTTGTGAAATGGAAAAACTCCGCAAGAGGTTCAAAAAAATGGCTGCAGAGTTCAAGAAACTTGGTAAGAAGGTCGATAAATTTGAGAAAAGGCTGGGCACGGTTGAAGAGTTTGTCTAGCAAGCCCGGAAGGGTAAAGAGAAGGCAAAGAAGTGAAGGGAAGGATTTGGTCTGCTAAGATCTTGTTTGTTTAACTTGTTATGTTTGTTTGCTTTCGGTTTGTTTGCTTAAGACCTTATGTTATCGTTTCTGTTTGTCTAAGTGACTTGGAACATGAAGCCTATGTTATTTGTGATAGTTTATTCAAATCGAAAACAAACATAACAAACACAAACGTAATCGGGAACACTGAAAAAATGATGGAATGCTGAAGGTAATCGGGAACACTGATAAAATGGTGGAATACTGAAGGTAATCGGGAACACTTATTAAATTGTGGAATACTGAAGGTAATCGGGAACACTGATTAAATGGTGGAATACTGAAGATAATCGGGAACACTGATTAAATGGTGGAATACTGATAACGACGAAACAACATACAAAAACCGAGTCCTTAACATCATAACACAATACAAAGATAACTAAATAGATTCTCCTCTCAATAAGATCATAACACAACTTTAATGAGAACCCGACCCCGAACCTGAACCCTTCACTAGTCCCTTGAGCTCAGCAATCTCTTTACGCATTTCGCGGACCATCTCTTCCAGCTGCCATTGTCTCTCATCTTTCTTACGAGCATCGTGCCTTAACATGTCAACCTCATCCGTGAGAGCGTTAATAGCACATACACGAACGTGGAAGCCATCATTCTTATAGACTTTGCAAACGTAGAATTTTTGTCCTCTCTCGTCGATCTCCTTTTTTTTATTCCTTCGCCGCAAACACAATAATCAGGTCGACCATAGATTTCTTCAACAGCAGATAGCCAATCGAAGGTCTTTTTCGCATTCTTCATATCTTCGTAGTACGGATCCTGCTCTGAAATTTCCGACCCAATCATCCTACGGAAGAGAGAGTAGAGAAGAGAGAAAGAGGAAAGAGAGAGAGAGAGAACGAGGAGACGAGATATAATATAGAGATAGCAATAGAGAAAGAGAGAGAGAGAGAGAACGAGATATAATATAGAGAGAACTGAGAAGAGAGAGATTCTGTCTTATCTGATTGAAAAGTGGCGGCTGAAATTTTAGGCGCGAAAAAAATTAGTGGTTTCCCGCCTAAATTTTCCTTGTCAGTTATACACAATATAGTAGTATACCAATTGTTGGTCACAGTTCTACTTTCCCCGATTTCGGATTTTATTAGTATTACGCAACCAAATGTAATTTTTTTTATAGTTTTACTGATTATTTATGTGCTTCACCACATTATAGCGATTGTAATGTGTAAAAATATGATTGGAATTAAGTTTTTACAAAAAATTCGTGTTGTAAGCTGGACAAATGACACCAATGTTCTTATTATGTATGGGGAATATTGGGACGATTTGAGGTATGTTACTTGCACATTTCAAAATAAGCATATATTCCTACGAATATTGTATGCGAAATCCATAAAATTAATTGTAAAACTAAATAAAAAACGTTTGAGTACAAGTAATACTAATTCAGATTGTAAAAACTAAATAACATTTTACTTATGTCTTACACCGAAGGCACATCATACATGTTTTTCACGTAATAAAGGTCATTCACGACTACAACCTCCAAACAACAGCCAATGGAAACCCTTGCTTTGCCTTTTACGCCGTTTGTTTTGTGTCCTTTTGCTCCGCTCAACAGTCGATGGAAACCTTTTCGATTTTTTTCGTCCTCAGGTCTCAACGCGATCCTTAGGTTTGATCACCATTTCCTTGACATAATCCGGTACAACCCATTTAGATCTATCCGACACTACATAAATCGATCTGTAATAAGCCAACGCCTATAACTCCGTCCAATAATATTTTGAGCAAAGATCGTGTAGTTCTAATTTGATATTGCGACCCCTCCCCTCGCAACCATCATCACCCTGCCTTTTGAGGTATATAAAAGCAGCAACTCCGTGGAGACAAGGATACTTTTCAATATCGAATACCCGGCAACTGCAACTTTTTGAAACCAAATTCACCAAACTAATCTTCCCATCATTACCCACTACCTCATACTCGAGGTCATAACTGTTTATCTCCCTCACAATTAGTTTTTCAGCAATAACGCATAGATCGTGCAACGTGTTCTCCACAAAAGGCACCAGCTTGTTTGAGTTCGATCCAGACACAGCATCCTTCTGATGTTCATTAAACCAATCTGAAAATTTTTTGACGATAGTATCGAGCATTGGAATCAGGGAGTACTTCCTTGCATCCTTGAAAACACTATTCTTAGATTCCACGTTGTTGCTTGTATCCAAATTGTATATGTCGCCTTGAAAATGACACCTTGCCCATTTTTATTTCACGGTAGTTTCGTCCACATACTTGATCGCAATTGGATATCTCATCTTAAAAGACTCGTACGCGGAATCAAACTCAGCCACCGTGTAGTGCCTACTGAGTTCCATGAATCTCCATGCAACTGTGTCTTTGTCCACATTAGAAGTATGACCTTTAACATTTTGGGACAAATGCCATAAACAATGCCCATGGTGAGCCTCTGGGAACACATTCCCTTTGGCGGATATGAGGCTTGAATTTCTGTCAATCATAAAAACTAATTCTGAGGAGTCCAGTATAACGCTTTTCAGCCTCTTGAAAAACCAATTCCAGCTAGCATTGTTCTCACCATCTAACACACCAAACGCTAAGGGGTAATGGTGACGATTAGGATCCTGAGCTGTGGCAAAAACTAGCAATCCTACATATTCGTTCTTCAAAAACGTCGCATCCACAGTGATCACTTTTCTCATGCATCGAAATCCTTCAATGCAAGCTCCCAAAGCTATGAAGAGGTACTTGAACTTCCCATTCTAATCCACTTCCACTTCTGATATTGTTCCCGGATTTACCACATCTAACATGTACAAGTACGAATGCAACATCGTGTAGCTATCTTCCGGAGTACCACGCAAACCAGAAATAGCTTCATTCTTCCCTCTCAGAGCTGTCGAGTATGATATGTCTACACCCAATTTCCTCTTAACAAGATCTTTGATAACTTTCGGTCTTGGAGTTTCCATTTGCCCTTGGTATTCCTCATTTAATAAAGATGCAACCAACTGTTTCGAGCCTCTCCTCTTGTTGTTGCTAGTACTATGGCTTGGACGACTGCAAGTGTGCATCTTCGTATACGTCCTAATGGAGAATACATCGGTGTTTTTAATTCTTGCAGCTCATATACCCCATTGACAGTATGGTTGCGAACATTTTACCACCCATCGTGTAAGACCTGACTTTTTAACTACATATCCAAAGGATTTAACAAATGATACTCTATCCACCAGCTCTGAAACGTGGCTCCTACTTGGAAATTCATGCCCCACACTAATACTCAAACCATCTTCCCATTCCTCTCTAAACTGACTAGGTTCTCCATAACTTGGTGGTGGCTCAAGATACTTATCACCCATAGACAAGCTATCCATACCTGTCTCTGTCTCCAAAGTGGTTTCCTCATGAGTATCCACAGTTCTATCCACACAATCATCACATTTCCCTCCATCACCTGGATCATTTCTCTTCCTTGATCGTTTTCTACATAAAGGGTTATGGCATTAGGTTCGATTTGAACATCAATCGGACGCAACTCCTCGTAGTTCATACCAACTGAATTTTTTCCCGCTCTCGACAGTTGTTCCGTCTGTTCCGAATTATATTTGGTTTCCACATGCAAAAGACTTCTACGGTTGTCTTTATCAATGTTTGTTAGATATGCTAACATATTAGCATCATCGTGAGTTGTTATCTCTTCCTTACACCCGACCAACAACGGAATGTATCTCAACTCCAATTTCACATTCCCTTCATCTAATCCAAGCTTCAAATACATCCTAAATTCAATCATTGACAAGCTTATCTCCTCCACTAATGCCTTCAAAGTTACACAACACAAGCGTCCTTCGAATTTAAAATATATAGTCACGTGCGTGCTCATTGTATCCTGCCAACACAAATGCAACATAACTGTTAAAAATTATTATAAGATATTATAGTTTTACCAGTGTTACAGTTATTCTCAGTTTCACTACTTCTACTTACTCTTCCTATCGGAACCACTCAAATTTCTTCGTTTCTGGTCTGAATCTACTGCTTACTCACTCAAATTAAACTACTTATAAGCAATTCCCACATATTTCAAGTACTCATCGATCCAACAACAATGGATCTCAAAAAAACAACGTCCAAATCAGTAACTATCAATTCATATCTAAAACCCTAAAGCTAATTTCTACCTACTGCAGCTGCAGGGAGGGAGAGACACATACGCACGAACCTGATTTCACTGCCGGCGACGAAATGTGTCCACGACGGAGCAGTGTCGCCAGACACGGTAACGAGCTGATAATGTCGGCAGCTGGTCCTCGAGATTGTCTCCTCTTTCACAGAAATCAGCCAGAAACTAGGAGGAGAAGCTCGAAGAGGATCAAATAAGCTCCACAATTTTTTTCCCGATGCTCCACTAATGACGATGAGATCGATGATGTCGGGTGAGGGCTCGAGTCGGGTGGATGGACCGAGAAAACGGGTCTCGGTTTCAACTCATATTTCTTTTATTTTCATTAAATTTTATTACTTTCAATAAGGGCATGTTGGTACATTCCCCACCTCATTTAAATGAGAGGGATATAGGAGATTGGAAAGGGATATAAGGTATTTAGTTTTAAGAATTAGGGACATATGAGAAGATGGCTCCTGCGTCTCACTCACTTGCATTTGACTCGTCTGCAATTATCTCCAGGAGAGAAATTGGAGCTGATGGGTATCCAAGGTGGAAGGCATTGATAAGGCATCTAGTGAATTACGAAGAACTCAAAATTACTCATCAGAGGTTGAGAAAATGAGAAATTGTGGTGACGTTTCACAAGTTAGAGATGATAAGATTCAACTCATTACATGAAAAAGGTATCATGTTTGCACAATCAAGCTTCTCCACCTTTTTAAGTAAGATTTATCCTTGTCCTTACAAAAAATAATCTCTTCTCTATTTTCCTTTATCTGGAAAATTGTGTCAAGCTTAATCTTGCTTTGTTTTCATAGTTGATAAATCTCATGGTTCGTTTTTATAGATTATAAAGTAGTTTATAAATTATAATGATTTTAGAAAGTTTTATAAATTGATTTATAAGGTTTAATGTTACATGGGCATCTATATAAGGTTTTACTTCGGACAAAGCCAACGACGTCATTCCTATCATTTTCGTGATTCATCTTCCCGTTCAAATCATTAATTTACTTTGCTCCTTATGTATCGTGAAATTCTAATAAAAAAGGCGTATGTGCAATCAAGAATTTCTAAGCTCAATCGGGAACATCGGCAAACGCGCCGCGATCTCCACAAAATATTTTAGACAATTGACACTATCCTATGTGGGAACAATCTAATGCAAGGCAAATTGTAGTCCTCCATGAAAGGCAAAGTGTTGCTATGACTTAATATTTAGTAAAAACGAGTTTCAATGCTTAAAACGTAACAAAAAAAAAAACAAATTTGGATAATTATGCTAGTTGATCACTAGCATACTCCAAAAATCCTGTTTACCCAAACGTGTAGAGTAGAAGACTTGAAACATGGCTATTGATAGATCTTGAATCGACTCAGAAATTAGGGTTTGAATTTCGTTAGATTGCAAGGCAAGAAAAGGGTTTAGATGTCTAATTTCGTATTGCTTTCAAACGATGAAAAGAGTGTTACAGAAGAGCTTTTTTGTGTGGCAAATACAAGGAAAGTTAAAGTCAATATCGTCCTCCCTCCTCTCTCTCCCTTCTTCCCTTTTATAGCCTTCCTCCTTTGTAACAACTCTTTGATCTTTTCCTCCTCCAAATCCTCCTCCCAATTGAATGCGCATTCAATTGGTCTCTTGAGGCTAAGATTTGGCGGTTACTTTCATCAACAAGGTTTGCGGCCCTTCTCGCGGCCCCTGTCCCTCCTTTGGCTTCAAGCTTCCTCTCCTTCTTAATTAGTGGACCCCTACGGCCCACCAATTCCTAGATCGGTTTAGCCTAGATCGGGTATTGTGGGGACTCTGTTACGCTACATCTCAAACTATCACTGAGATCTAGGTACCCAGAACTAACACATCCGTTGTTATCGATGTATCTTTAAGTACGCAGGAAGCCATGTATGGAGGAAACGACGGCCGCGACGATGTGCCAGCCATCGGAGATCAAACAAATCCCGGCCACCTGTTGGGCGCGACTGACGAAACCCAGATCCAAGACCCCCTGTCCAAACAATCGACCCGCAAGCTGCACTAGTCCAATTCCCGGAGAATATGCAAGGAATTTTCGTGTTATTGGTAGAAGCAAGCGAGAGGCAGGAGGCGCAAGGACGGCAATCAAGGATGAGGTTGGATGAATTGACCCAAGCACAAGCACATCAACAGGCGAGGTTGGAGTCCCTACTGCCTCCATCACCACGGGGGCCGGGTGGACCCATCCTCCAACCTGCGAACGACGAAGGACAAAACGACCGAAGGTCGAGCGATGGTCATACCCCAGCTCGGCCAGAGTCAAATCTAAAGACGCATACAGATGCCGAGCTCACCACGTTAAGGCATAACCTTGCTCAGGAAATGGCCGAGCTCCGAACCATGTAATCTCAGATACACAAGGCTACCAGCTCTGCTCCCGAGGTAGACAGAGTGATTGAGGAAACCCAGAGAACTCCTTTCACTCACCGCATAATCAACACGGTGATCCCCATCATCAAGCTGAAAATCACAACTTATGATGGAAAGACAGATCCACGAGCTCACATGACAGCATTTTGCATCGCAATGGGGAGAGTTAAATTCGGGGAAGACAACAAGGATGCTGGGTATTGTCAGCTCTTCGTGGAAAATCTGTCAGGGGCTGCTCTTAATTGGTTTTCCCGGTTAAAATCAAACACTATTGACAACTTCATTGAGCTATCAACTGCCTTCATTAAGCACTATTCCATGTTCATCGAGAAGGGAGCAACAAATACCGACAGAAAAAAGATGAGTCTTTGCGGTCATTCCTGACAAGGTCCAAGGCGGTAATTTCTAATATTATCGTCAGCGATGAAGTAGGAATCGCGACTTTACGAAATGCCTTATGGTATAGCTCACGTTTCCGAGAGGACCTAATGTTGAATCGACCCGTGTCATTGGAAGACGCCCTTCACCGAGAATCAAGATTCATTCAAATCGAAGAAAAAAAGACATATGCGGAGAAACATGCCCTAGCGTCAAAATGAGTTTGAAGGAAAAATCTAAAGAGGAGTGGGATTCCACGAGACCTTCTAGTGGCTCTTGATCTAAAGGAAGCTTGGGGAAACACATGGCATTTCAGTTCTCAGGAGCAAGGAGTCACGAGCGAGCTCCAAATCCGTCAAGTGGCTATAAGCCACGACCCAATACCTAGACAAGGAATAACAACGCTAAAACTTCGGATAAGTACCGCGAGTACCACCAAACAGTGGGTCATACAACCGAGGAATGTCATGGGTTTAAACAATACCTTTTCAGCAAATACAGGTTGGAGGAGTTGGCCAAAAGGGGGGAGTCGCCAACAAAAGCCCGATACCATAACTACACGGATCCTCCAAAGCAAGACAGAGAAGCACGAGGCGCAGAGGCCGCGGAACCGCCTGTTGCTAGGAAACGCATTCATATGATAATGGGAGGGAACCCATTTTGCAACGATTTGGTCCAAGCTATCAAAAGCTATAGCATGAAAATCAGTTCGATAACTGACGGGCTGCAAGAGGTAGCATTAGAAGACACGGTCTTGGAGTTTATTTAACACAAGACTCAACATGTTGATCACCCGCACAAGGATGCTTTAGTAATAAAGCTAGTGTTGGACGACTGTGAGGTGACGAGAGCTCTCATCGACCCTGGGAGCACGGTGAACGTCCTTTATAAAGACACGTTTGATAAGATGGATCTTCTGGAAGACCGGATCAAGCGTACTAAACAGCCATTAAAAGCTTTCAACGAAACAACCATAATGGCAATCGGGACGATAAAGGTCGACACGTATTTAGGAGGCATTAAGATGGAAACGAAATTCACTATAGTGGAAGCCCCAAACATATACAACATCATCCTGAGAACTCCATGGATACACTCTATGGGAGTTGTCCCCTCAACTTATCATCAATGCATCAAATTTCCTACGGAGAGTGGAGTGGTGACAGTTCATGGCAACCAGCGAACATCGCGGTTGTGTTACATAAGCGAAAACAAGCTGCGACGGGCTTCCCAACAATAGCAATTACAGATTCGGGGTTCGATCTCTGACAGCGAGCTTACGAGCCAGCCAGAACCAGGAGACCTCGAGCTCGACAAAGTTTGACAGGTATGTATTGACCCAGACAATCCGGATCATTGTGTTACTGTAGGGGTTAAAGCTCGAGAAGGAAATCTTTAGGGAATTCGTTGCTTTTCTAAAGGAGAACAAACACACATTTGCGTGGTCAACGAAGGACGTGACAGGGATAGGTATCGACGTGATCTTCCACGAACTGAACGTGGATCCGACGTGCAAACCAATATAACAAAAACGGAGGAAGCTCGGCCCAGAAAAGGCCGCAGCAGTGAACGCTGATGTGGAGAGACTACTTAAGGCAGCATCTATCATCGAAGTAAAATACCCTGACTGGTTAGCCAATCCTGTAGTGGTAAAGAAAAAGAACGGCAAATCGCGGGTGTGCGTTTACTTCACTGACCTAAACAAGGCGTGCCCAAAGGACAACTTCCCCCTCCCGCATATTGATCGTTTGGTCGAAGCAACCGCTGGGAACCAACTGCTTACCTTCCTGCACTACAAGAAAACAGAGAGGTAGAGACGGAAATATTCGTCTCTAATTC
>OVAN01016130.1:0-10812 GCA_900406275.1 Anastatica hierochuntica
AGAGATTTACCTTTGCGAAATTGGAATCGATTTCAATCGCTTCTTCAATCGTCTCAGAGAGAAATGAATTTTTTTTCTTTTCTTTCGTTCGCGAAATGAATTTTTTTTTTGTTTTGCTTCAGACTTCAAAAACGTGGAACCAATGAGAGGTTGCCAACAAGATAAGAGGTGGGTTACTAAAATCACATTTTAAGAGCCAACTCTTAGTTTAAAACCATCTTATAATCATATTTTAATCTAATTCTCCTAAAAACTAGAGCTAAAATACTCTTAAAAATCAGCAATGGAGGTGCTCTAAGCCTTCCCGTTTTATGTCCTTAGCAAAGTCTTGAACATATTTATAATTACGATTGGTGTGCATGCATGTTTGAATTATACATTTTAAATGACGTTTACATAATTCACATAAGCAATCAACACTGCAAAATAGAAAAGGTAATTGCTACTCTCAAGAGGGATCGTGAAACATCTTTTCAAACCGAATTAGTTAAGATATAAACAAGATATTAAAAATATTATTATACTAATTAAAAAAAAGTTAATTGTGACTCGTAAGACTATCCACGTAAGCAAAAGGTAAATCACCCATCACTGGTCACGTCAGACACTCTCCTTACGAAGCCCCCAACTAAGCAATGATCGCAGACATATTGTTTTGGGCTGATTATCAGTAAAACCCAACCCAGCAAACCCATTACGCTTCACCTCTCTTAGGGTTTCCACTTCATCTCCCTGAAACTACTTTCTCGGATTCTTCCGTTTTTGATTTACCTCGCGAATACATCCACCGTTAATTCACCCAAAGCTTCATCTTTCAATTCGACTTCTTCCGTTATTATTCTAAAAAGTATATATATATTTTAAGAGTCAAATCATCATCGTTTTATAACATTCTCTGTTTCATTACAATCAATGTAGTTTGGGTTTCTACAGACTTAGGAATTATAGCTTATCTTTAGATTCTTTTTCCCTCCAACTCCGTCTTCCGCTGTACCGACGCTTCTCTATTCTTAAGTTTCTTCAATCATGGGTTTGCTCTTTCTCTCTCTCTCTCTAACTCGGTCTCTCTGTTTTCATATGATGTATGATGATCTGATAATGGTTTCTCTTTGCTGATTCAAGGTCCCAAAGAAAGACAAAATTCCACCCCATCCTCTACACTCGCCAAAACAGGTGGCCACAAGTAGAAGTCGAAGGTCCCATTCTTTTTTCCATAAAAAACTCATCTTTATTTTCCCGATCCGCCTAATTTGATTCGTATGTCCCCAAATTTCATGGGTTTTTTTGGTTTTTTGATTTCGGCAGAAGTAGAGCAAAGGAAAGCAAAAGGAGAAAGTGAACAACATGGTTCTTTTCGATCGACTAGCTTCTCCTTGAAGCTCCTAAATTCAAATTGGTCACTCTTTCGCTTCTTTCTTACCGTCTTCGGGTAGACTGACTATTTCTACTCCTTCAAGTTTCCAACTTCTCGATAAGATAATATCCTTATGATGTGTTTGTGTTTGGTTTTGCTTAGTTTTGATAAATCTAATTCCATAGATTTTGATTGTTAATGGCATATTTGCATCGTGTTTATATAGAAACAACGGGACAAGACCTCCAGAAACAATCAATACTGGCCATGACTTCCCAATATCAGCCACTGCGGTAAAATAACCGAGCCCCGAAATTTCAGTTATCGATTTGTCTATAGTCATATCCTCTAGAATATTCACGCCGCCCATCTGCTGCCAGCGGCGCAGGGATGAGTTTGAAGCATGAGCAAGATATTGGCAGCTTCCATAAACTATAGAATCAAAAACAAATCTTATTACAAACCTTATTTGATCGCATATATTTTTAAAACTTTTAATGTATTCAATTTATAATTGATCATATTTTTAAATTGTTTGATTAGTTAGATAAATATTCAGTAATATTTTGTATATGAATATACCTATTTTTAAGTACATATATTTCATATATTAGAATATATTATATTTTCACTTTTATATGGAGTAAAATTTGTTTTATATGCCAAATAATTTAACACTTGCAATCTTACCATGTAACATAATTAATTTGGCAGAAAAAACATAATTAATTTAAGACTTAAGTTAGATAAAATTTTGTGTATCCAACTTATGATGGACCAAGTTTTTTATAGTTCTTTATAAATTTCATTAATTATATACTAAATTATTGACTTTAAATTTTTTTTGTATTCATATAATTTAATAAATAATTTAATTATATTTATATAAAAAATACTTGACTTATTAAGTTGTAAGAAAACAAACTTAATATGTATATATTCAATTTTAAATATGATTTTCCTTCAACTTTGAGAATTATTTTGAGCCAATTAATCTAATATTTAAAAAATTGTACTAAAGTAAAAATGATATATAATATCCAAAGTTAGTGAATTAATATTTTCATAATGTATCAATTTTAGTTTTTTCTTAGTTTATTTCTATTTTTTATTTATTTAATGGAAATTATAAATTACAATTTAAAAAATAGATGGCTAAACTTAAATTTTATAGTTAATATATTGTTTTTATAACATTTATAAGTTTATTTAATTTTATTACTTTTTATTTTTAAACAAATTTTTTGTTGGAAATAATAACATTGTACTATTATTAATATGATTAAATTAATTTTGTATTATATAAAGTTTAGAACCTATTTATATAGTCTATATGTTGTTTAGGGATGAGTTTATAAGATTTTTCTGTTAATGTTAATTATTTAAAGATTTTCTATATCACGAGATATAAAATATAATTTTTCATATCGAAATATATGTCATAATATTTATTTCAATTATAAAGATCTTTGTTAAATTGTTTACCGATTAAACTTCTTGATATTATACTATATTTTAAACATTTCTAGCCCGTAATAAAGGGAGTGTTCCAATAATTTACTAATAAATAACCATGAAAAACTTAAATGTTACAAATATCATATTCACCATAACAAAAAGAGAAAAGAGATCTATTAAAAAGTAAGATTAAAAAAATGACAACTATATTGGAGAAACACGAGGGAAATCAAAAGAGGAGTAGATATATGAAATCTCAAGATTTTTTCCATATGTAAACAATCAAGCACACCATCACCTAGCGTTATTCAAGTATACACAGATAATTACAATCACACTAGAATATTTACAATAAAAAACCAACAATAAGCTCATGGAATCTAATTCATTGCAGGACAACTAATTTTGCAATCAATATGAGCGCAAAAAATCAACATCTGTAAAAATATCAAAGACATAACAAAATACTAAACAAAGAGTAGCAGCGGATAACAACGCAAGACAAATAAAGAATTCCAAAAAAAACTACGAATTAACATGGTCACATTGGCAATAAACACGTTATCAAACAAAATGAAAGCGCTTCGATGCATTAAAACAAAAGAAATCAAAACAAAATTGTACCATAGAAAATCTCATTTGTAGACGCAAACAACTAAATACGAGAGGAAGAAACAAGAAAGAAACATATACATCATATCATTTTCCCAATATTAAATACAGATGTTTTCAACAAAAAATAGTTTAATAAAAAAATGGTTACACAAACTTGCGCGTAGCGCGAAACAAATACTTATTATTTATTAAAGAGTTTGTCTTTGATTCCAAGTTGTATAAGTCTCATTTTAATCTCTCGAAAGAGTTTTTGGGTAATATTCCCAACATAACGAATGAATTATTTTGTTACCTTCTATTGCATTGTATTTGTGTGATTATTAAAAAAAATGTATATAATAGAAGTTGGTTAATATAAATATTTTGTATTTGTGTTGTATAAGTATTTGTATTTGTGCGATATTAAAAAACAAAAGACTTTTATCGTGGTATAATATAATAGAAACTGATTAGTATAAGTATATTAGAAAAATGACTATATCTATATTGGAGATAAATATAAGTATATTACGACAATGAGGTATATTACGACCAAAGGCCGCCAGCTCAACTGGAAAGGCTCTCGTGGTATGTGCCCGAGAATCCCAGTTTGAGTCTCAACGGAAGCTGGGAGAGGTCCATATTACATGGGTTGGGCCCTCCTCGGGAGACGTACGAACCCTTGGACCCCCGAACCTCCGGATCAACAAAAAAAAAAATCCCATTATAAAATGATTCGAAGCTTGGCATCAACAAAAGTGGGTTTATGAATGTCAGTAAAGAGAGTGGCGCGAGCTAGTCCTCTAGTGTCTCACCTCCTGTTCGCAGACGATAGTCTCTTTTTTGTAAGGCGGAGCCCAGAAATGCTTGGAGATAATGAAGATCCTAGATTTATATGGGAGAGCCTCAATACAATATGTTAATTTAAACAAGTCATCGATCATGTTTGGAAAAAAGATTCCCAACAGTGTTAGACAGGAACTGAAGGATATTCTGGGTATTCAAAGTGAAGGTGGACTGGGAACCTACTTGGGTATTCCAGAAGATATGAGCGGTTCCAAATGTAAGGTCTTTGCCTTCATTAGGGAACACTTGCAAAATAGGGTGAATATGTGGTCATCCACATGGTTATCCAAGAGGGGTAAGGAGACCATGATTAAAGCGGTCGCATTAGTACTGCCGACGTATGTTATGTCCAGCTTCCTTCTTCCCTTGAATACCTGTGATAAGATTACAAGTGCAATAACGAGGTACTGGTGGAGCTCAGACCCTCCTCGTAGGGGAGGGCACTGGGCGAGTTGGGACAAGTTATGCGCGTCAAAGGCGGAAGGAGGGTTGGGTTTTTGTACCCTTCATGAGTTTGATTTAGCATTGTTAGCTAAACAGTTGTGGCGATTGCTCTGTTTTCCGCAATCTATGTTGGCGAAAGTTCTCAAAGGCCGATACTATAAATATGCTACACCTCTGAGTGCGCCAAATCCGGATAGTCCCTCATATGGCTGGCGAAGTATATTGGCATCCAAGGATTTGCTACTTTGCGGTATTAGGAGAAAGATCTTCTCTGGTCTTACTACCAGAGCCTAGGAGGATCCGTGGATCCCGACAAGACCTGCGAGACCAGCAAGGGCTAGAGTCCCTGTTTTCCATTCGTTGATGGTGGTCAGTGACTTCATCGATCGTGAAACGAAGCAATGGAATACTCAGAATCTAGGCCAATTTATGGCTCTAGAGGATATTCCCCTCATCAAGAGTCTACCGGTTGCATAGACTTTCCATAGGGATGATTTTTGTTGGCAATATACTAAGTCGGGTTAGTACATAGTTAGCTCGGGCTATAAAATTGCGAGAGAACTGACCGAAAATGCAGAGGGAGTGGGCTATCTTGAAGCCTGACTTCTTTGAAGAGTCATACCTGGAGGATTAATGCACTCGTCATCTTATATGGCATATTGTGTCCGCTACTTGGTTGTCACTCATAATTTAGTGGGCTGGGGAATTAATTTTTCGGACCTTTGTCCACAATGTGGAGCTCCGGAAGAATCGATTTTCCATGCTTTTTTTGAGTATCCTAAAGCGTTACAAGTATGGGGTTTGGTCCCTTCTTTGATGGTTCCGGGAGCATTTCCTGTTTCGAGTGTGTACAGTAACATGGATTACCTGTTCTGGAATACTAATGCGGCAAGCGTTGAGGGCTATGCGTCTTATCCATGGCTCTTGTGGTTTATTTGGAAGGCACGAAACGAAAAACTTTTCCGGGGGATTGCGAGAGAGGCACCTGATATTATTAGTCATGCCACTTCTGAATGGCGGGCTTGGACTGCGGCAGCGGCAGCCGATGCCCAGAGTTTGATAGACTTGCAGAGTACGCAGACACAAACCATATGCTCGGAAGACATTTGCTTAATAGATGGCTCCTGGAAGCAATTAGATATTCACAATGGGCTTGGCTGGTCTTTGGTGGGGGCGAATGGAGTTAGCACTTGGATGGGATCTCTTAATCAGTCTCGACTACTATCGTCCCTTCATTCAGAGCTTGAAGCGCTGATTTGGGCAATGCAGAGCGTAGCGGCACATTCTGAGGTCCAGGATTTTGGTACAGATAATCAGGATGTCATTTGGATGATCTCTGCCCCAAATGACTAACCAGAGTTTGCGATTAAGCTACAGGAGTTTGAGAGGATGAAGGTTGCTTATCCACAGTTCAAGATATCTTATATTCAACGCAACTTAAACTCAAAGGCAGATCTTTTAGCTCGTCTAGCGAGACAACATTCAGTTTTGTTTTCTTTTGTTGGTTGTTCTATTCCGGTGTGGCTTGCTACACCACCTCAAGTATGAGTAATAGAATAGCCTTTTGGTGTCAAAAATAAAATAAAATTTGTATTAATCTCCTATAAAAACCCTACTCTCAATTATATCTTTACAAAACATGCCGCACAGAGCTGAGAGATGGAGAAGAAGAACATGAAGATGATTAACAGAGATGTGATCGTATGCCGAGGAATATGGTACGCAATGACTTTACTCTCCATTGTTATGCTCTCCGTATCACTCAATCATCTGTTTACACCTTGTGCCTCGTCGTCTCGGTTCCTTAGGAACGGTGCGGCGAGTGTCACAACATTCTATGGAGTGACACTGCTCAGGTATCTCTTCTTCGCGGATCCTCCTTATCCTTGCTACAAGGAGTTTACCGCGATAGAGAGAATTCCTCAAGTTTTGTTCTCAATGATAACTTTAACTGCATTCTACGCAATCCCTTTATACTATGAAGCAATTTCGAAGAATGATTTTTTGTTGTTGCATGTGTCGTTATTCACCACCTCGTTGTTCACTGGAGGGATAGGGCTTATCCAGTTATCCGATAAGCTTAGGATGGAGATGAGACATGCTTTCCTCACGCTCTTTCTCGGCTGGTTCTTTTGTCTCTTTGGCTTCTATGCAAGCAGCCTAGACAATGACAATCAAAGGAAGTCAAAGGTTTTTTTTCTATGATTCACTACACGTCATCTCCCACGGGTAATCATCATGCATAATCGGCTTTCATCAAACTAAAACGAATATCCAGTAATTGTAGTGAAAAGGACCCAAGCTCAGGACTGAATTAAGCTCTTCCTCATAATCGAAATTAAAGATGAAGAAATTGTTCCCCAAGTTGCTTGCTGTGATCTTTCCCTCAAGCCCCCACTGCTGAGGTATGTACACCAAGAGCTTATCCACATTCTGCTTCCACGGATTAGTGACCCGACCAATGAGAGTCAAGCCATACTCCTTTATAACTTTCGATGTATCCTGTGGCGGTATCAAGATAGGCTCATCATCCTCCTCCCAAGCCTGAATCAAACACAGCACAGGAGAACAGGAAGAGAAACACGACACACAGACAAGAGACGATAACAGAAGGCCGGACTTAACCACAAACCACGACACAAAACCAATGGAGCACCAACCTCCACGAAAGGCCACCAGATCGTACGAATCATCAGTGGCAGAAGTAGAACAGAACAAAAACAGAAACAGAGCAAAGGCTCATGCGCCGTGCCTTCCCAACATCGCGTCGTGGAAACTCCCGTCGTCGTCAACAATATGCCTATCGCGCCGTCAATTTCCTCCTTCAAAGGAAGGAAAAACACCCGAAACCCAGATTTTTCAAAGGAAAAATCTCAGCTGTGAGACCACCGCCTAAAACCTCACGAGAGAGCCCTTCAGTACCCACGAAGCTCGCCCTCAGATCGCCGCCGGAGAAGACGCCACTGCTCAAAGTCCAAATCGCCTCCGCCATGTCGCCTTAGGGTTTTTATCATAGCTTATTCTCTAGATAAAAGACATTTCTTTTACTAATCTTAAATACAATATTGCTGTTGGAAAAATAGGAGTTGTACAAACCTACTTTATTTGCTTATTCTATATGCATACATCTCATAATATTAGTTACATACTTTCTTCCAAATATAATAAAGAGAAAATTACCGAAACTAACTCTACAAAACATGTTTATTACTAGAATAACATCTACTTACTAGACTAATTTTAATCTTTTGTCAAATGACCATTAAACCTAAACTATCTAAATATTATCTAAAATGCCATTTTGATTTTTTTTCATAAGAATTCTTTTTAATTTCCTTCATCGTTTCCGTCACCGTCTCTTCCAATATTTTTCTCGTCCGTCGTCTCCATCACTCTTCTCCTCCGCCTTCTTCTTCTTCATCTCCTCCGTAACCTACTTTTATGTTTTGGTTGGTTTTAAAATGTGAAATTCTCGTTTACAATCAATTTATTTTTTTGAAAAATGAATTTTCTTTTTGTTTTGATACCAAAAAGAGATTATGTAAGATTTGTTTACAATTTACGATGATAAACAACAAAAGAGACAAAAAATGAAGATTTTGATGAACAATCGCATGCGGCGGCTAGGGCTTTCGTAGGTTAAAAGTAGAATATGAAGTGGAAAATTATAAAAATACCCTTCATTACGAATCCACATATTTATTTTTACTGTTGCTACAGATTTGTTTTATTGTTACTACAAATTTATTTTACTGTTACTACAAATTTTTTTTATATAAACTACAGATTTGTTTTACAGTAGTTACAATTTTTTTTTTACAATATTTACATATTTGTTTTACAGTTGTTACATATTTGTTTTACTGTTACTGCAGATTTAGTTTACCGTTGTTACATTTTTTTTTATTGTTGTTGCAGATTTATTTTACAGTTACTAAAAATTTATTTTACATTTGTTACATAATTGTTTTATTGTTTTTGAACATTTATTTTTAGTTTTGTACTTTTATTTAATTATGGTATTTTTGTTTTAAAATTGTTGTAGATTAGATGCTCACATTTATTTTTAGAATTATCACATATTTTCTCATTATACTAAATTCTATATGTGGTCTTTTTTGTAAATAGAAATAACAATTCTATATGTGATTTTTACTAACTTGAACTTTAAAGAAATGGTATGGAACCACTTTGTCATTTTCTTTGAGGTGAGTCAAATCGATCATAATGATATTAGGCTTAAAAGATTTTAAAAATTAAAAATAAAATTAGAAAATAACTATTTAACTCATCTATAAAAACACACACAACAATAATGATCCACATAAAAGCTAATGATTTTCAATGTTATGTCACTAACAACCTCCAAAGTTATATGATATTTGATTATATGCCATTAGTAGTGTTAGTTGTATCAAGCAAGTATTAAAATAGACTTATATATAAATTTATAAAATTAATAAGAAGTATAAATATGATATTTTTTGCCATATAATTTCAGCTTTTTCATGTGTTTAATTTAGTCATTTACAAAAAAAATTTGTAGCAACTATATAACAAATTTGGAAAAATGTAATTAATAACATTAAACAAATATGTGGTGACGACAACAAACTTTTGCGCTATTCTAGTTAGAGAAAGATATGTGGCATCATGAAAAGAGAAAATCTGTAGTATAAGAATATAAATCTGTGATCTTTTAAAATCTATAGCCACATAAAATAAATTTACCACCACACTGTGTCAGTCTAGTAATTAACTTTTTCGAAATAAATTTGCAGCTTAACTACAAACTTTTTAAGCAAAAAAAATCTGTGTTGTCATTTTCAGAAAACATTTCAAACAAAAACCAAATCTGTCATAAAAAATCTGTGGTGGACAAACAAATTTGTGGTTATTGAACAAAATTTTTGTAATGAATAATTAAGTTTGTAGCAACGTAAAAAAATCTGAATTGATATTTAAGCGAAAAATCTGTGAGAGATTTAAATCTATGTAGCAATAGGAGGAAAAATCTGTGGGAAAAAAAAATTTGTGACGAATCTATAAATCTGTGGTTTCGCAAATATCAATAAATCTGTGGTCCAGAAAACAA
Organism: Anastatica hierochuntica; assembly: GCA_900406275.1. NCBI lineage: Eukaryota > Viridiplantae > Streptophyta > Magnoliopsida > Brassicales > Brassicaceae > Anastatica > Anastatica hierochuntica. The sequence goes on from OVAN01016130.1 coordinate 9,792, forward strand.
ATCTGTGATTCCAAAAAATAAATTTGTGTACAGATTTTTTCATTTTCGAAAAATTAACGTTACTACAGTTTTATTTCCATTTTTTTTATTTTTCAGCGAATTTCATTAATGACATTTTCGTAATAAAATTTTTTAAATCAAGTGGCTGAAAGGATACTCTAGAAATTAAAAAAAAACTAAACTGATTCTCAAATCTTTAGTGCTATTCTAGTTATTTATGTCATTTTGCAGGATTGTTCTAGTTTTTTCCCATATAATAAATAGGCACAAAAAGTGTATTTGTGACTCTTAATTTTCGCTATCAAGATTCATGATTTAATTTCGACAAAAAAATAGTATTAGTTGTTTAGGGGAAAGCTATGTAATGAACAAAGAGTGGTAATGATTCTCTTAAAAACAGCTAGACACCCACTTAGTTTTAAATAAATTGTTTTCTTATGTTTGTTACTTTATTGTCTTTTTAGCTTCTGGATATTATTGAACATGGTACTATATGTACAAATATTTATATACCACAATTAAAAAAACCCTTTAAACAATCTCAATATAAAGATTTATACATTAAAAAAAAGCAAAAGATAGCTCAAGAATTTTCTCTTTTTCCATTGGGTTGCATGGGACAAATTATGTATCCCAAAAGAGAATGGAGACTTAGGCTTCAAATCTCTAGAGGATTTCAACACGGCTCTATTAGCCAAAAAATTATGGAGACTAATCCAATTCCCCGATTCGTTGGTTGCACGGGTTTTACGAGGACGATACTTCAGGAAAGTACATCCATTAAATGCTAAGAAACCTCATTCACCCTCTTTTGGATGGAAGAGTATTTTTTCAACTCAAGAGTTACTCAGGCAGGGAATTCAGATAAGAATAGGCTCTGGGATAAATACATCAGTTTGGCATGATCCATGGATCCCGGATTTAAATCCGCGACCAGCAAGGGGTCGGGGCAGTGCATGGTATCCTAATATGCAAGTTTATCAATTGATAGACCCGCAGACGAAGGAATGGCATCTACCTC
>OVAN01016131.1:0-10812 GCA_900406275.1 Anastatica hierochuntica
AAGTCTATCCGAGGGCCGTCGACGCTGGTCTTGGTACTCGGATGTTCTTAGCTTCTTTCAGACGAACAAACTCTATGCGCAGATTGGTCTTGCTCGTCTACCTCCGAAGCTCGGAAACCGGATAAGGAAGAGGCAGCCCGAACAATGGAGAACTCGGAGCTTTCGGATTTCCTTACGATTCCCATCCTCGAAGGAGGAAATGTTGTTTCCGAGACCCTTTTCAGGCATCGATTTCGTCGAGACAGTTTTTGACCCCAACAGCGGTTGTTCCACAAAGATACATGAGCTGTTTTCCCTCCTGCTTGACATGCCTCGAGAGCTACAATCTCACCATCTAGTATGGACAAGTCATTCCTTAGTTTTCCCTTCAATGAAACCTTGTTGTTCTTGTAGAAAGTCAACTTCCCTTGACCTCCCTTATGAGTATATCCTAAAGAATCTAGAGTACTAGTTGAAATAAAATTCCTTCTCAAACATGGGACATACCTTACATTGTTCATGATGTTAACAGTGCCTCCATGTGTGTTTATTCTTACTGATCCTACTCCATAGGTGTCAACAACTTTGAAATCACCTAGCAGAATCTTACTTGAGACCTTCTCTTGGAAATCTATAAACCAATCTCTTCGAGATGTCATATGATAGGTACAACCAGAATCTATAATCCAATTCTCACTCGACTTATCTCTTGAAACACTCAATGCATTAATTTCTTCAAAGTTCTTCTCAACTAACATTGCAGTCTCACATTCACTATCACTTTCCATCTTTCTTTCCCTGGCATAACAATCTTTCTTTATGTGCCTTTGCTTTTTCCAATACCAACAAGTTATCTTTCTCTGCTTTGATTTGCTCCTACTCTTACTTCTTGAGTCATTCGACTCCCTATTAGACTCTCTACCTCAATCTTTTGTATACAAAACCGTAGCAACTCCACTTCTATTTGACATGTGAACTTCAACTAGTTCTCTTTCTTTTGATCTTGTAGATGAAATCACTTTGTCAAGAGTCAAAGACTCCCTCCCGTACTGAAGCATGTTCTTAAGCTGATCAAAGGTAGCTGCAAACGAACTCAAGAATACTATGGCCTGAATCTCATCAGAAACATTCACACTTAAGCTATTCATTTCAGCTACAATCTTGAAGAACTCATCCACATTAGAATCCACTGATTTTGATGCATCAGACTTAAAAGAGTAAAACAACAATTGCACGAATATATGATTGGGCAAAGTATTTACCATATAAATTTGTTCAAGACTAGACCACATTGCAGCAGCAGTTTCACAATGCTTAACCTTCTTAAGAATGTTGTCTCCAATATTCAAGATTATTAGATTCTTAGCTTTCTCATCCTTTTCTAATTTCTCAGAATCATGAATTGTTTTCATAAGAGGAGGATCTTTACCAGAACTGCAGTCACCATCTGATTTCTTCTCTTCCCTTTTCGTTAGAGGAACTAACATCTCCAAATTATCTTCGTACAAGATATCTTTGAGGCCATGGACTCCATAATGCGCCATCATACGAATCTTCTAGAGAGAGAAATCTCTCAAAGCGCTCAACTTCAGAACGTCTATTCTCCATCGTCGTAGTTACTAGACAAGCTCATCACTACCTTGCTCCGATATCACTTGTTATAACTTCGATGATTTTGATATCGATCTCTAACTCTCACAAGTCTCTCGATTCACTCATATATCTGAAAAGAAGTAAAGAATTAAGAACAGAACAAAAACAGAGAGATTTGTTCACCCGGTGTTCATCTCACGATATGTGAAAGCTACTCATTGGGGCCAGGATTCGACCTAGAAATTGTCTAGCACGAAGAACACAAAGATTCAGAGCTTTCACAGATCGCAGAGGCTCAACGAAGAAGATGACATAGTCTTATCCCTCTCTTACTTTCCCAAATTGTAGCAAACTTTGATGACTCCTATTTGTATACTACAATTAAAGTAAACCAGAAGCTTGTACATGATTGTATCCAATCACAACCATAGAACCGGATACAACAAAATTGATTTGAACCTTCTGGTTATATCAAAGTCTTTAATATAAGTTGATTCTCCTTTTAAGAAAACGTGTTGAGCTGAATTACACACAACAAGAACCTTTTTGGATTAAAGTTATTACACTCACTAAAATTCCAGGAACTTACATACATACTTTCAATGTAGGAATTAAAGAAGATTGTCACCACTTTGGCACCCAAAAAAAGAAGTTGAATGGGAACTACAAATACAAAATGGGAAGTCAAAGCAAGCTTCCACTTCAAAAGGAACCACTATCTCCAAGAGAGCTTCAATGCCAGAGAAGGTTCCAACAAAAAGGGCACCAACCGTAAGAGCTCCACTAGTGAGAACTCCACCACCTCCTCCATTGGAAATTGAAAATGTAGTTTGGAGTGAAGAAGAGAAAGAAGAGAGGTGACATTTTGAAAAAGTCACATAGCATCAGAAAAGTTTTTATTGAAATGGATATTGGAGAAAATAGGGATTTATGAAGAAGTATGTTATCTCATAGAGAATATGTACCTTCAGTTTTTGGTAGATATGGATAAGCCAACTTATGAAGAAGAGGTGAAATATTTTCTTGCCACCATGGACCTTATGTTCAACTCTACAATTCGACCTAGAGCTAGATGGGGGTATCTAAACTTCAAGATAAGAGACAAAGAATACTCCATAAGCATCTACGAGGTCTTCCAAGCATATAGCTTACCCATGGCGGATCGAGCTAGTTTCCCTTATTGGAAGGACATTGATGCATTTTGGGACATGATCGTCGATGGGCCATTTACAAATGAGAATCCCAAGTCTTCCAAGATAAGATATAAAATTTTGAGATGCACACAAAAAATCTTGGCCAACACGATTTTTGCAAGGGCCGAGAATGGAAGTGCAATAAAGAATGAGGTATTTCTTCTTTTTTGAGGACTTAAAGATGACTTGATGGAATGGAAAGAATACGCAGATGAGTATGACTTTGGAAAAGATATCAACACTGTGATTATTTTCCTACACCATATGTTAACTTTCCAAGGAAAGTGGGTTAGGAAAACAAAACAAACAATCATCTACTTTGGAGAATTCCTAATGCCACTCTTCAAGAGAGCTCAAGTTCCCTTAGGAGAGAAAAATATAGAAGGAAGAGACTTTATGAGCCTTCACCATCTTGTATGTTGGCATTTTGTGCGAGTGAACAATGAGAAAAAAGAGATTGAATACCTCTTCAACCACTTACATGACCTACATGCGCCAAAGAAAGAGAGGAGGATCCACCAAACCAAGTTCACCATAGAAAAGAAGGTACCACCTATAACCCATTATAAATACCATCTCATGCTTTCATTCATATTTTTAGTTTTAATCATTTCCAAAAGTCAATCACACGGCTTAGTATTCAGCGGGACGGTGAAGTTTAAGTCCGAGAGAGGGGCTTTGTACTAATGAGCATTGTTATTTGTTTTGTTTTGCTTTTTCATCCTTGAGTCATGCATTGTGAATATGCATTATACATATCTAAATTTTGTGAAAACCAAAAAAAATTCAATTGGTTTGAAGTTCATATAGATGCGTTCATTTGAATATGTTAGGCGGTTAAGAGCATATAATGTGCATTTGGCATAATGAACCATGCGTTGTAAGTAGACTTAGTCACGTTTACAATTCAATGCTCTCATTAGTAGTAATATAATGCTTGAACCTTCTAGAAATTTGGAAAATCCATGTTTGGAATTGGCCTCTTGAAGTTCTTTGTGAAAATTGAAGCATATTAGATTTGAAGCCAATCTCATCTAAGAAGAACCTATTTGAATTTAGTTTTTCTTGCTTATGATCTTGAAGTTCTCTTCAATGGTAAAACACTAGACACTTGAGTTATGTTTTCACCTTATTTTACCATTATTCTTAACTCAAGTGGCTACTCTCATCTTAAGCGTAGTTACCCCACCTTGAAAACCCAAACTTTTCTTTCTAGACCCTCCTAATCATTTGAATGTGAGGCCTCTTTTGAAAAATTAACACATAGGCAAAAACTCATGTAAAATGAAGTTGAACGAGAAAGTCTAATGCTTCCTTAGAATTAGCCTCATCTTAAGGTTAACTAGAATTTAGGAAGGGATTTTTCACTTCATACATGGGTTTTGGGGATTTATTTGTGGTGTATCCAGTATCAAAGATTTGAGAAGTATGTTCTTAAATGGGAGATGATGCAAGTATGATTATGGAAAAAGAAAGGATATCTAAGAAGTGGAGTTGAAGAGATACAAAAACATAGCTAGTTTTAGCATAAGTCTCAAAGTTGAAATAGAAAAGAGAGTCACTAGTGAAGATTCAAAAGAAAAATAAATCAAAGGAATTGATTTAGTATTAGTGGTTCTAAATGTAAAGGAATATACAAGAGAGATTCTAGAAGATAAAAAGCTTAAATGAAATAAAAGAAGAATCTCTAAGTCTTTATTGTGAACTGAAAGAGGAAGTTGTTTAACTCATTAGGATAAATCAATAGATCATGCTAAGAAAGAGAAAAAGGGGTATGACATCGAGAGCCTTTGGAAAGGAAACTCATCCTGGTAATGTAGGAAATAAAGGGAAATCGTGTTGAATAACTTAGTGGAAGCAATAGCTTTATATACACAAGTTGTTCAGCTACTACCTTGATTTTTTCATATGTCTTGCATTAATTTTTTTGAGAGAAACAACCATTGAAATTGAGTAAAGCCTCCTCTAAAACACTTCTTTGAAATTTATAAGTTTTATTTCCAAGCCAAGTAGAATGAGACTTCTTACCCATACGTAAAACCGCATATCATAAGGTTAATTGAATGTTACGGATTGGTGAATAAGATGATATGTGAATATTTAGCATAGTTTCCTAAAGATGATTCTTGTGATAAGCGTGGTGAAGTACATTAATTATTCATGATTTATGCATTATGTTACTATTCTTAGGACCTTGGATTCGAAGTTTTTCTAGACATAGTTTTGCATGTTTTCTTGTTTTTAAACCTCGCTTCCAAGGTTGGTGTTTGTTATTTTCTTGAGGACAAGCAAAATACAAGTGCGAGGGAGTTGATGTTTATAGGTTTTAATGCATTTTTAAGGTCAATTTATCTTTGTTTTAGTTGCATTTAGGGTGTACATATTGCATTTAAGTGATATAATTCATCTTGTCTCTGTGTTGCGTCTAGTTTAGAAACTTTTACATTTGCATACATCTTTTTGCATTGTAGGTACAACCTTTGGATGCACAATTTAGAGCTTGGAGCAATAGATTCTTGGTGATTTAATGATGAAGAAACAAGAGGAATCAAGAGTCAAAATCATATGGGAAATGTGGAAATAAAGATGCAAGCTTTGGACAAAAGAATAAGCCATAGACTGCAAGTGTAAGTCAATATCGACCAGGCTGCTCGATAGTGACTTGCACATGGTCGATAGTGGGTTACAGAAAATAGTTTCTGCCTAATGCAAGCCACTACCAACCAGGCTGGTCGATAGCCACTTGCACATGGTCGATAGTGGCTTGTACTTACCCGAACATCACTCCCTTCCACCTATAAATACTCCCCCCCCCATCAACCTAATTTTGTGTATCCAAGAACTTTACTATTATTTTCTTGATAAAAGATTGAGTTTGTATGATTTTTTTCTTGATCTTTAAAATCAAGAGTCTCTCTTTCTAGTTGGTACTAAGGATCTAAAAACCAACTTATCTATGATTATGCTTTCTATTTCTTCTTCTATTTTCTTTATTTTAAGTATGTGTGAGTAGTCACTTTGATGGACCTTTGTGTTTTGAGATTTTCTTAGCTAAGGTTGTAAAATAGGTTTTAGGGATGGTTAATCTTAGGCTTCCAAATGTTATGTAAGCTTAATGTTAGGTTTTAGCGTAGCTAACTAAGATCTAGACTTATATGCATTTCACGTCCGAGAGGTGTTCAATGAAATGTCTACGAGAAATAATTCTTATTATTTTAGTTTAGCCAATTACAATTGATTGCTAGGTTGATTAGTGATTATATGGACCTGTTCTAAATGATTCCTAATTGATTTATCACTTGCAAAAAGTGAGAGTTGAGTGAGTGTATCAATATGGAAATGGCTTATTGTCACAAGAGTGTATTAGGCTAGTAATGTATTTGGTCTTGGATTTGCGCTTAATAGCTTGAACTAATGCCTCTTTTACCGTCTTGCTAAGTAAATCAATTACAACTATTGTTGGTCCATCATCTTAATTTATTGTTTATTTCAACATTTCGTCTTTATGTTTATGTTTGCCTTCTTTGTTTAAGTTTATTGCTTTCAATTAATTTTCTTATTTCCTTTTCTTGGTTTCATTCATAGTATCTTAAGAAAAACCAAAAACACCCCCAACATTTCTTGTTTTCTTAGATTAGAATAAAACGTGCATTCACAATGCTTAAATCTATCTAGTTAAGTAAGTTTCTCCTTGTGGTTCGACCGAAAGTACTACAATAACGTATTCATACACTTGCGGATTGTGTGATTGATAGGAAACAAGCTTATAAATTTGATAGTTTCGTTGTTAATTTGTTTGCATAAACAATTGCGCAACAGTAAGTCACTTACGTTTTTATCTGCTTTTCTCTACAATTTTATTTAACCTAATATAGTTAACTTTCAGCATTTTTATAAATCTCATTGAATGTCTTTTTCATTGTAAGAAATATTTTGCTGGCACTTCTAACTCATCTGTCTTTTGGCTTAAAACACGTTGAACTGTAATAATATGGCTTAGTGATATAGTGATTTATCTACTACTACCTTTATATGTTATTTGTTTAACATGTCTTATTAACTCATAGTCAATTTTTTTTAACCAACATACGATGCCGCAATGAACCTCCTCAGACTACAAGTGATGAAGCATCATGGATGGTTTAAGAGTCACAAAATGTGCTTCCTCGACAGCCTTTTCCAAATGACGTGGTCGATAAAGTACAAATTATTCGTGGAGTCTGAGACTAACGATGATTCTCAGAAATTTCTCCCTTATATGTCGTTAGCATAACAATCTGGTGAAAAATCCTCTTATTGCAGAAAAAGTAAAACTTGAGGATCCGAGGTAGATGACATATACTCTCCGTTGCATGTGGCTAATGACCATTGTGTCTATGTGGATATCCATTCCGCAAAGGCACATTGCTATATGCGACAATGATGTGTACCATGCAAAAATGATGAAATAGATATTGCAATCAAGCTGTTTACACATATGTTGTCTTATCTACTACATTTGTTAAATGTCGAGAGTGAGGAAAAGAAGTATCCACGCGTTGCATACATCTATGAGCGGATAAAAGGCAAGGGTTTTCAAAGAAAAATTCGATATGGAGATTGTGGAGTGTACACAATTAATTTTTCCGAGTGTCATGCTCTGGGCTTCTTTTTCCTAAAACACTATGAGATGGTAATATGAAAGAACTAAGGTCAATTTTTTGCCGAAATAGTTCATAAGAAGGATCTTCATAGGGATAAAAAGAATAAGCTAGACTTGTTTCAGTGAGATGGAGAGAAGATCTTTTCTAGTTTTTTTTTTTTGGTTTTTGGAAAACTGCATTCTTTTGTTGATCTGATGTACAATGATTCATAATTGTATAGGTTAATAGATGAGAAAACAAAATCTGTTCTTGAGGGTTTTGTAGCGTGACAGTGAAACAAAGTGAACATTCATCTGCTAATATCATAGTGTTAGTAAAAGTAAAACATAAAGATAATTATACAAAGCTAACATGACAATGAAATCAAGAAAAGATTCGTCTTCTAACATGATAATATTAGTTAGAGATAATTATACAAAGCATAAAACAATATTCAGGTTAATGCATTATAACTGGCAGTGATAACCTCGTTTCACTTCTGTACAATTTTTAATACCTGAACACAAAATAGTTGTACAAAGCTTTAACAATATTTGGAAAATACTCAAAGATAGTATAAGTTAATATCATAGTATTAGTAAAAGTTAATACGACCTACTTGCAAACTATTTGAACATGAGTATTTGACTTTTGTGATAACTTATACTGTAACATTTTTAATTAGTTAAATTATTTTTTTAGTTAATATCATTTTTATTAAAAAAAATAAATTATTAATATATTTACACATAACTAAAACGAAATGCATCTATTATAACTAACACTAATTAAAAAAACTCTTCTCAAACCCTTTTCGTTCTAGCCGCCATCATGCTCTTGGTGACGGCTAACCCCAATCTTTTCGATGGCAAAAAAGTAATCTACCCGCAATTCTTGCTGTCGTTCTCACCTTTCCCCATCTCATCACCTTCCGCCACCTCCATCCGAGACAACCCCACTAGCTCCCCGCTGCACAACTACTAACCAAGATCCGGGACCACTCGAGAACTCCCACAAACATATGGACCACTCGAGAACTCCCACAAAAGAAATGTTGAGATCCCATCGTACAGGGCCATGGTTGGCCAAGTGAACTTCTTAGGGACTTCGCTGAGAGCGATTGCATTGACAAACAGTGTTTCAGCGTAGGATTTAGAGGCGCTCTTGATGATTGGTAGAGCCACCTCTAGCAAGCGTTTAATCATGTTCTTCATAGTTTCAAGCCTTCCCGTTAGCATGGCTTACAGTCGATGGGCCTCTTTAGTGCTTCCTTCATGAGATTTGCTAGGGTCATTTTTATGGTAAGACCCAAGGGTCCGGTTCAGACCTGAGCTTGGAGTTTGATATGCTCGTGCCTCCTTTGCGACCGTTACCGGTGTCTTGTCCAGCGACTGCATCGGCGGAACATTCCTCTTGAACCTGACACGTCTCTCCTCACCTTCGGTGCCCGCATCAGGTGTCTAAACGCTTTTCTCCGCCTTCAAGGCTTTGAGAATCACGTTCTCACCTTCCAACTCCTTCAGGCGAGCTTCACTCTGATTTAGCTTCGCCGCAATCTTCTCATACTCTTGGAGTTTCGTAGCGATTTTGGCGTTGCCGGTGGTCTCGTGCATTTTCTCCATAGATGCGAATTCGAGGATGTCGACGTTCTCTGGTTCAGATGAACCGTTAGCTTCACTCATCTTCGATTCTTTGTTCTTGTTGAAATCTCCCCCTCCTTCTAGAGCCAAACTGTTTGGGGGGGGGGGGTTTGGGGNAAGGACAAGGTGATCGATGGTTTTTCAGGTTTTTTGAGAAAGAAATTAGCCAAAAGAGATCAAGAGATATGTAAATGATTCTTCTTTATTGATATTCGAGAGAGATCGAGTACAATAGTGTGTGTTTGTGTCAAAACTTTCGAATCCTTCAATTAAGGTTATTCCCTTTCTATTTATTAGCTTTCAAATTAGAGTATTTCCATTTATTTTATGGATAACTTCTATATTCGAGTTTATTTTACAAAAGAAATATTTCCCAAGATTCAGTAAGGCACTTATCCTTATCTCTTAAGATCTTAGAATGATTTAGGGGATATCCGCCTACCTCGGCTTGGCGATGTTGTCCTTGACTATGGCCTTGGTTAGCACCTAAAACTAGGGGGTTTACTTATGTCTCCTTTGTCTGGGATATGGTCAGACTCTAAGGGAATAAAATTATCCCCAACAATCGTTATCTCTTAAGATCTTATAAAGACTAAGGGAATATCCGCCCTACCTCGGCTATGACCTCGTCTTTTTGATGGTGTCCTTGGCTAGGGCGTCCTTGGCTATGGCCTTGGTTAGCACCTACAACTAAGGGGTTTATTTACGTCTCTTTGGTCTAGGTTATAGCCGGACTCTAAGGAAATAAATTTACCCCCAACAGTTTCCCTCCCCTCTTCATTTTCCATTTGTAGAATTTGAAAAGTAGATCCTTTCTGAAGAGATTTCGGTTCATACCTTAGTTTAGGATTGACTTCGTAAAAAATATAAACAATAAAAGGAGCTCCCGCCATGGCTCTTGCTGTTATGGCTTCATCTTTGGTTAGTCTCATTGGCGCTTAGTGGGTCGCATCTTTCAGATTAACTCTTGGGCTTGAACTCCGTGGCTTGGTCTTCGCTTATCTTTTGTCTTCGGCCCATTACCGCTAGGGTTAAATAGGCGGGAAAGTGATGAGTCTTGGTCATTTCACTTTTTCTCTTGCTCTTCTAAGTTAGATTAGGGGTTTCTCTTGAGAGGCTACCACCTTCTCTGCTTTTTCGGTAAGTCTTTAGCATGGTTTCGGTAGATCTGGCTTTCTTTTACCCTTAGTCGCGATTGCATCAAAGGCGATGGCGGTAGATCGTCGATTTTGACTTAGGGATTTTACCGTTGATGATCTTTTCCGTAGATCTTTAAGCGGTTTATAACTATTTCTCCTTTGATTCTACAGATCTCTAACGGTTTCTGTCGTTTGCATCTCTGCCGCTTCAACTCCCACTACTAAGGTAACTTTTCTCTGATCTCCGTGGCGAATAATTATGCTTTAGCCATCTGATCCCTTTGACAAAATTATAGAGATCGCTAAAGTATGGCTTTTAGCATCTCACCATCCATTTTTGTAGACATGCAATCCGACCGTTTTCCCTTCTGGCTTGCAGGTCCGAGATGAGATCGTCAAAGGATCGGCTTCAGAATCGCTTTGGAGTATCTTTGACTTCCCCAAATTTAAGGGTCGCCTTTGGATTTCCTTCATTGTCCAAGGGTAGGAATCATGTCAGGATAAGGAGACAAGGCCATCACTTCACGTCGATTTCTCCATGATGCTTCAGAATTGGCATGAAGGTGCAAAGCGTTTGTGATGACAGAGTATCGACTGTCGGAGTTTTAAATTTGTAAAGACCTAACTACTGCTCCTAGCCCGCAAG
>OVAN01016132.1:0-10812 GCA_900406275.1 Anastatica hierochuntica
TATCGTCGTCAACTTTACGACGAATTAACGACGATTTTCTTTTGCGACGATCCATTAACGACAATTTTGATTTTGTCGTTAATTCGTCGTTAAGGATGTATACCGACGATTTAGCGACGATTTCGATCGTCGTTAATCGTCTGTTTTTTTGTAGTGTTCCCCAACTTAAAAAAGAGGTTTAGAGTCTTACTGTTTGTGAATCTCTACTCGTTTGTATATTTCGGTGTTGTTGCTCTGGTTGTGAAAATTTGTAGAGTGAAAAATCTTAACATATATCTCGGTTGCAAGTACTTACCCTAATCTCTTCTTCAAAGAATCTTAAATATCTTAATAGATGTTTGGTTTTCCTTTTTCTTTGTATTGGTTCTCTTATTTTTGGATCTTACTTTAATATATTTTTGCGTTGTTAGTTTATGTTTGGTGTGTGTATTATTTCTTTGTGTTTTTCTGTGTTTTTAGATTCGTCAAGCAAATAGTTACTCATACAACTTTCGGATGTGACAATGTAAGGTGCGATACTTATGCACGAAAAGATATAAAATTATCTTTGATTAGTATGTGTGTAACTTCTTTGCGTGTTATATACACCAACAATTTGTTTTATTTTTGTTATCTTTATCATGATGTTTACGTTTAGTTTGTTAATTTGCAGGAATGTGAAGAAATTAGGTAGCAACATAAAGAGTTTGGAGAACTCATCTCCAATGGTTGTTCTCGGCTAATTTATGGACACTAAATATTCCATCGATCTCCTAAGCAGTTTAGAACTTACGATGAATATTTGAGTTTAACGAAATTCTTGACATATAATTCTCAACTCGTTCGATTGTTAAACCATGAGGTATGTTGATGTGCAGAGATGATTTACAAGTCCCTTTTACGCAATATTTCCATGTTTATGCTAAACGACATTAACCACCTCTTACGGCGTAAGAACATTTCGAGAGTACCATATACAAGTTCTTCCTCGGTTGCTCTCATCTCCGATCAAATCTCGCGGTCAAAGTTAGAAAGGAAGACAAGTGTCATTGGCTAGAGCATCATCTGACCATGTTTATCGTGTGAGGTTCTACACATCCATATCTTACGCCAATATTGAAGCTGATTCGCGTCACGTCCCATGGAAAGTAGCTTCTTAACGAGAAAAATCTCTATCTAATCCTCTTCTAGTGTAGTTTGGCGTGGAACATTATTATTTAAGATGTTTAGAAAAATATATGTTTTATTTTCTTCATGAAACATATCAAAATATGAGGAACATAATCATTTATACAAGGTGAACAACTTGTCTTTGTATAGAAAGTTATCTCTAACTTTCTTGCTCCTCTCCATTTAACGAGGATGGCAAAAGAGAAAAGCTTAAAAATTAACCAAGAGACATGTCTGCCTTTCAACTCTTTTTGACATATTTTAATGAGCATGGAATCCTTACTCTTAGATAGTCCATGGGATCCAAGCAAAGCATGCCTCTCTTAAATTGAAGATAGATTTAAGGTTACTCCTAAGGGTTCCCTTAATTTGGAACATGCAGCGGGATGAGTGTAAGTTTTGAGTTTTTGGTTCCCAAGTGTGATTCTAAAGGTGTGATACTCTCAAAGATTTGGAAAAAGTTTTCTATTATTTCTCTCCTAACTTTTATAACTAGATGGTTCTCCGCGCAATGCGCGGATAAATTATTATCAGAATGTTAATAATTTATTTGATTTAGTATAACTAATGATTTTGTTTTGATCATAATATAATTAATGATTATGACTTTAACAAATTTTACTAACGTGTTTTTATGATATACATCATTATTCTCTATAGTTTTCATTGTAGAAATTTATTGGTAATGTGTATAGATAAATGTTAAAATATGCATATTTATTATAAATTTGATTTTAAAACTTAAAATGTTTTGTAAATTATAAAGAAAATTTGGGTCCTTCAAACAAAATATTTTTATAATATAATTTAATACAAAAATATCTTTATGGATCATTTAAATATAATTTGAGAAAAATGTGAAATTATATATGTGGCATATAGTATCAAATAGAAACCATGTTACAATTTTTTAGATAAACAGTTATTATTATGATAATTAAAAGTTAGATTGCCATGTCAAATTTTTTTAATTGCAATCAAATTAATTTAAAACCAATCAAATTATCTTAAGTTGCCACGTCATAATTTTTTTATTAAAATCAATTGTGGTGATGGCATGTGGCAAACTTACTTCTTAATTAATGTATAGGGGATAAGGCAATTCTTAACTATTTATACAAAGCATTAGAAAAACATAAAAACTTAGTTAAATAATGATATATACACACACAATGGCAATAATATAATTTGTTCATTTTCTAAGACACCCAATCTGAATCACACCAATGTGTAAGATGAAAACTACATTCAGCTTTCAATATGATTCCGAGACCCTGACATCTTTTCAAGTAACGAACAACCCGTATTGCAGTAGACCAGTATCCTCTCGTGGCTCTTGCATGAAATATGACAGGATATGAATAGAGTAAACAATATCTGGTCTTGTTGCATACATATAAATCAACCTCCCAACGAGTCTTCTATACAGTTATGGAACAACCAAAACCTTTTCCTTCAACTTTCCCAACTGATGGTTGTGTTCCATCGGAAACTCGACAGATTTATCACCAAGAAATCCTACAGTAGCAATTATGTCAAGAACATACTTCCTTGTGACAGATATATACTCTCTTCACTACGCGCAACTTCTATCCCACGAAAGTACTTCAGCTTTCCCAAGTCCTTCATATGGAAAAACCACTTAAATACGTTTTAAACTTCTGAATAGCCTCATGAAAATTCCCTATCACAACAAGATCATCCACATACCATATCACAAGCAACTGAACTTGAGAATTCACCAGTAAGAACAGTGAGTAATCAGTTCTACATTGTTTAAATCTGCACCCGAGAAGTACCTCAGTAAGTTTAGCAAACCAACATCTAGGAGCCTGTTTCAAATCATACAATAATTTGTGCAACTGACACACCTTCCCTTTTTGTGAGGACCCAAAACCCTGAGGTATCCTCATAAACACCTATTCTTTTAAATCTCCATAAAGAAAAGCACTGTGCACATCCTTCTGATGTAACTCCTTATTCTTCCGAGCAGCCACCTGTAGTACCAATCGAAGTGGTCTCATTTTTGCTACTTGAGCAAATTTCTCAGTGTAATCTATACCTTCTTTCTCTCAATTTCCACAAGCAACAAGTCTAGCTTTGTACCTTTCAATCGTTTCATCTGCATTGAACTTGATTGTGTACACCCACTTACACTCACTCATTCTCTTTTCTGACGACAATTGTTCAACATACCAAGTTTTATTCCTTTCTTGAGCTTCAATCTCCAACCGCATCGCTTCTCTCCATCTAGGGCATTTCATTGTCTCAGCAAATGACTTTGATATAACTCTTGCAGTTATACCGGCCAAGAAACCTCTTTGTGCCTTAGATAATATGTCACAATTCAAAAAAATTTGAACCCCATACTCTTGACTTACAGAGGATGGATGCATCTAAAACACTGTATTCAACACATAATCCTTTAGTTTAACGGAGGATTCTCTCTTCCTCATGTCTTGTCCCAACTCTGCATATGTTGCAGCAGGCTCAGATTGTGTCACTACTCCTGATTCAGACAATTACTCTGTTACAATTTCTTGTTGACACGCATCTGCTACAGGTATTGGCTCATCTGCAGACTGACGTAGAACATCTATCACAGGCTCAAGTTCATGCATTGCATCACGCACTGGTTCAGTCCTTCTGAATCCATATGTCCTCCTCACTACAAGAAAACATCAGATTTACGAGAAAAATTGCGAGGAGACTATTTCCTCGAAAATTTGCGAAGAATTTGTGAGGAATCTGCTTGGAAAAATAGGTTCATCGCAAATTAGTCGCAAATATGCAAGGAAAATAATGTCTCGCAATTTTGTCGCAAATCAGCGTCCAATTTGCGAGAAAAATAAATTCCTCGAAAATTTGCGACCAATTTATGAGGAAGATGCTTGGAAAAACAGTTTCCTCGCAAATCAGTCGCAAATATGCGACGAAAATAATTTCTGGCACTTTCGTCGCAAATCTGCGATGATTTTACGAGAAAACAACAAGTGACCGTAACTTCCTCGCAA
Source organism: Anastatica hierochuntica (assembly GCA_900406275.1). NCBI lineage: Eukaryota > Viridiplantae > Streptophyta > Magnoliopsida > Brassicales > Brassicaceae > Anastatica > Anastatica hierochuntica. The sequence continues at coordinate 4,164 of OVAN01016132.1, forward strand.
TTCTCTTGCAAATTTGCGAGGGAATTGCGAGGATAACTTTTAGTTAGGTGAACACGTTTTCCATATGAGTAACGTTTATTTGTGATGATATATTTCCTCGCAAATTAGTCGCAAAAAATGGCAATAACTACAACTCCACCTTCTCCATTCATTCACAACATCTGAAAACGAAAAAAACACTCTAAGGAAAAAGTTAGGCTAAACAGAAAAAGAAAAAAAATGTCGGGTTTGGAGCATGAAGTTTTTGCTTTACGAGGCTGAATGTAAAGGCATAGAGATCCGAAAATCGGGGAAGTTACCGATGTAATTCACCTGCGGGTATACATTTCAAACCTATCAACACGGTTCCTGTAGGTCATCTGAAAATTACGGCATTTATTTACAGGGGAATCAGACTTCTACGGCGTGATTAATTAGAATTTGCAAGTCAGTTACCCCGAAATAGTGAATTTGCGATGTGTGTTGTTCAGGTGCGACTGGTATGACCCAAATGTCGGTCGAGGAGTTTGAGTGGACAATTTGGGGGTTAAAGACGTAACTGCAAACAGAAGATATAAAAAATTTGAATCGTTTGTTCTCGCTTCACAAGCAGAGCAAGTGACATTCATCTCATATCCACGATTAAGAGAACGACGGGAGCAATGGCTTATTATGATCCATGTGAGTCCAAGGGGTCGTATAATTGGAGTTGAAGATGACATTGTGCTACAAGATGATAGGACAGGAGAAGACATGGCTATTCCGATCGAATCCACCGAGGATGTCATACATGTTGACCCAGCATCGCGTGATTTTGAGGATGTACATTCAAGCGACAACAAAGACATTATACGTGAATCAGAAGAGGATAATGATGACGAAGAAGAAGAATCAGACGATTAAAATGACTCCATTTATGTATCTGATCATTTTGACTCTGATTATGATTGTTGTTATATATTATGTTTGTATAATTAATAAATGAAAATTCGACGTGTTTATGCAAAATTAAATGCATGTTCATTAATGTGACTAAATGCATTGTCTTTGAAGATGAAAATGACTTATATGAACAAGAATTTGAAAAATCAAATTTTCATAAGGATTATATAAGTAACTTGGACTCTATAAGGAGGACGTTATATCTAATATTTAACCTATATTTACGAGGAAAATTTGCGGATTCCTCACAACTTCTTCGCAAAATTGCGAGGAAGTTGCGAGGAATCCTCGCAATTTCCTCGCAAATCTTCACCCTAAACCGTAAACTCTAAACCCTAAATCACAAAAACTAATTAGAATCACGATTTTACCTAAAATTTCCTGTCACAAGTAACATAACAAGAAGAAATGCATTAAATAAAAATTATGCGTCGGCGAGGTTATATACGAAAATAAGACTTTACCTTATAATGTATACAAACCAAGATAAATTCTTTAAACATGTGATGAAATTATTTGTTATTTGAATTAAATATAGTCAATGATTTGGGCAACAATATTTGACATAATCGGACTTCCAAAGACTATGAAACCCTAAACCCTAAACCAGTTGTAAATGATTTAATTTTTTTAAGTTTTGCAAGGAAATTGCGAGAAATCCTCGCAATATTTGGCTGTTTGTCATGAATTTTGTGCGGTTCCTCGAAAATTTCCCAAAATTTTGCGAGTATTTTCTGAGGAATGCTCGCAAATTCCTCACAATTTTGGGCGTCAAGGAAAAATAAAAGCAGAAACCTTAAAATTTGCGACGAAATTGCGAGAGAATTGCGAGGAAGCAAAATCCTATATATATGAGGTCACCCCTATTCCTTCTCATTCATTCACAATACACCAAAATCTCTCTAAAATACAAAACTCACCCTAAACCCCTCTCTCTCCATATCCAATCCTTTGAGCTATAAACAATGTATGTTTTTCATTTAAATTTAATAGTAGTATGCATGTTAGGTTTTAGGATATTTAGATCTTGAAAATAAAAAATGAGTAGGTGGTTTAGAAATATTTTAATAATTGATTAAAAAAAGTAAGTAGGTTAAGAAATTTAAATTTAATTAATTATAATTAATATTAAACTCGAAATATTAAAATATTATTGTAATGATGAGTTAAATAATAAATTATTATAATTAATATTAAACTCATAAATTTAGTAATAATTCTTATACATTAATAGAAAATTCACAAAATGAAATAATAAATATTTTTTTAATTAATATTACTAAACTTAAAATGTTATTATTAAATATTATAAATTAATATTAAAATAAAAATTTATAATAACTAATTTCAATAAATATTAAACTGATTTTTAAAATTTATGTAATTCTGTAGATGGATCCCTTCGGATCATACGAGGCCTATCTACAGTAGTATGCTAGGTCTGCACCGGACGCTTCCAGTTCCGGAGGCGTTCTGGATACGTTCCCCGAACAGCACAGAGCACCCTCTGCTGCTTCTGCGTAGTCCCACTCGGGCATTTTGCCCATCCTTCACCCAGAGCGACCGACGGGGACACTGTGGTTTGACGAAGACGTGAAGGTTGCACAGAAGATCACGAAGATCTTCATGCGCCACTATTCAGGCCCGTACACGAGCTTCTCAAAGACTCCTCGAGCAGTCATCGGTGGCTGGTTCGAGGCATTTTTTGTAAGTTATTATAATTTTTTTCTCAAATTAAACTTTTAATTGTTATAAATTTAAAATTAAATTTTGTTTCCCCAATAAACGTACAAGTGGAAGCAGATGTACAATGAGCGGGTCCGAGATGAGTTTGAGACAAAACTCCAAGCCCGTCTCCTGGACTAGGTCGGGCGATGGAAGAAGAAGTGGAGGGTCAATCCAGAGAACTCCAAGCCGGAGTGGATGGACGGAGACGTGTGGGTCCAGCTAGTCGCACACTGGTAGGGAGGGACCCACACAGCTAGGAGCGAGCGTGTATCTCGGCTCGGAAAAACCCCGAGACACTGAGGGCTAAGGCTACACACATTGCCGGCCATGATTCTTTCAGGGCTAAGGCCCGAAAAATTATAAGTAAAATTTTAAAAATATTTTAAATCAATAAATAAATGCTTAAACTTCTTTTATTTGTTTAATTAAACAATAATTAAATTTTTTATTTGTAAATAAGGCTAAGAGCGCAGACTACGACGTTTCCGATCTTCTAGTTGCGCTAGAAGAGACGAAGAAGAGGTTCGATGGGACGTTCATCGATACGAAGTCCGAGTGTCGAGGTCCACCGGCAGATCGATGAGGCCGAGATCCAACTTGTCATGGAGAACCCGAATAGTTCGGTCCTGTCTTGCGGTCTTTCAAAATTCGAGAAGAAAATTTTTTTTGCAGAGGTTAGTAATTAATTAGTTTTATTAAATTATTTATTTCATTTAATTTTTAATATTTATTCCTCTTTAATTTCTTGTTTTATATTATAGGTTGCTCCCCGGTCGAAAGGTCAGTTTTTTGGAGTTGGGTTTCTGCAGTCTGAGGCATCTTCAGCAGCCACGGGGGTTCAGCCTTCCCGAGTTAGCTTGAGAGATCTAGAGGAGAAGCTTTAGAGGGTTGAGGCGGAGCTCATGGCGGCTCGCGAGGAGGCCAGCGCGGTTCGATAAGAGATGGTCGGATACCAGGAGCGGACTCAATCTTATGCCCTTCTCTTCGACTGGATGGATAAGAACGACCTGAAGTTTTCCGAATACACTCGGATGTTACGGGACGGGCCAGCTCAGCAACGACAGTAGCAGCAGCCGGACAACAATTAGATTTTAGGTTTTCTAGTATTTTAGATTTGTAAAATATTTAAAAATTTTATTGTTTTAGTTTCAGATTATTAATATTAATTATGCTAAAATTTCATATTATTAATTTTAATTTCATTTCTAATATTTTTATTTTATTATATTATATTTTTATTACTTTTCAATTAAAATATTTTTTTTTTAAAAGTTCGTATTTTGCGAGAGATTTATGAGGATTCTCTCGCAATTCCCTCGCAAAATATTTGCGAGTATAAGGCGAGGATCAATCGCAAATCCTCGCAATATACTCACAAATTCTTTGCGGGGAATTTGCGACGAATATTCGCAAATCTTCGCAATATGCTCGCAAATATTTTGCGACGATTCCTTTCAAATTATTGGCGATGAAATTGTGAGGAATTGCGAGGATTCATTGCAATATTTTACAATTTTATATATGATCACAAATTTCTCGCAAATATGTTCCTCGCAGATTCCTCGCAAATTTGCGAGGAATCTACTATTACCTATTTTCCTCACAATTTTGCGAGGAAATTGCGAGGAAAATAATTTTGCGTTTAACGATCAATGACCGGTTAATTTTCCTTGCAATTTTCTCGCAAACGGTGATTTGCGAGGAAATTGCTAGGAAATTTCCCTCGCAATTTGTCTGTTTTCTTGTAGTGCCTTTGTGTCAGCGACTCCATCAGCAACCACAACAGCATCTTCAACAACCTTTCTAAATCCTGAACCACCTCTATTCTCCTATTACTGTGATGGAATGTTTCATTCAAGTTCTTTCCCACTACCTTAGGCAATCCCAAATATTTGCTTTAGCCTCCCGTTTTCTGAACAGAAACTATAGTTTTTACCTCATTGGAGCATCCATTAGAGTATTCTTGTTGAAAATCACTGCAGTTTTGTTGAAGTTCACTGCAGACACCCTTGCACATTTATCACTGTTAGCTCTACAAAATAGAAAGAAGTCATCCGCAAAGAGCATATGTGTAATAGTTGGTCCACCTCTAGTGACTTTAAAGTCATCACTACAGGAAATGTGGATATTAATAGCATCGTAGTATAGCATTTATAACAGTTCTGCTATTGTATACCAACATTGGCCTTTATAATAGCGTTTATAAAATTAAAACGCTATGTTTGTAATCACGGGAAAATAGAAGAATTTAGCCGCGTTAATTTGGTAAGTGGAGGCGGGAAAATAAAAATTAAAACGTTATGTTTGGCAAGTCAGGTTTTAATTCTATAAGAAAATCTTTTAAAACGCATGCCCCAAGAATCGAACCTAGGTATATTGGATCGAGCCTTATCTTAAGGAGAGAGAACCACCAGCCTATTAACATTTTATACAACACCCAATTGCCTTAATAAAATATATCCTAAAATAAATATGATTGTGATAAAGTTTCACTTTTAGAGCCAAAGTAGTGTAATGGACGCCAAACACTAAGACATTTTTTCATTTTGACGAAATTTTGTCTTCTATTATAGCATTTTAAAAATGATATGCTTAAATTTCATTTAGCGGGAATAAAATTTCACTTTTGGAGCCAAAATTGTGTAGTGGGCGCCAAACACTTAGGAAATTTTTCGTTTTGACGAAATTTTGTCTTCTATTATAGCATTTTAAAAATGCTATGGCTAAATTTCATTTAGCGGGAATAAAATTTCACTTTTGGAGCCAAAAATTGTGTAATGGGCACCAAACACTTAGGCAATTTTTCGTTTTGGCAAAATTTTATTTTCGATGATAGCGTTTTAAAACTGCTATGCCTAAAATTCATTTACTCCAAACCCTAAACCCTAAACTCTAAACCCAAAACTATATATACTAAACCATCTAAACCATATATCCTAAACTCTAAACTATATACCCCAAACCATAAATCTAAACACCAAATCTAATATTTTCAACACCTAATTTTAAACATACTAAAATTTCAATCTTTTCACACTTTAATCTAAAATTTTAACACAAATACAAACTTCTATTTTTTCAAAACATAATCCCTAACATTACATATATATACATGTATATATATGTGTGTATGTATATCTAACAATCTTTTATTTTACTAATTTATTTTTATATATTAATTTGATTTTAAATTTCAATTAATTTTAAAAAGTAAAACAATTTTAATTTCAAATATTTTACTGCTTATCTAGACATGTTTCCAACAAAATAAATCTTAGATTTTCGAATCTCAAAATAAAAATATCAAACCCTAAACTCTAAACTTAAACTCAAAATCTAAAGTATATATCTCAAACCCAAAACTCTAAACATCTACGTTATACATAAACTATATAAAATGTTATTTTTCAAACCCTAAACTCTAAACCTAAACTCCAAACTCCAAACTTAAACTAATTCTCAACCTTCCAAAAACCCTAAAACCTAAACCCTAAACTTTGAATACAAACCCTAAAACTGAAATATTTTTTATTTTTATCTCAAATCTTAAGTTTAAATTCAAATTTAATATTTTCAAAAAATTAGTTTCAAATATCAAATCTAAACCTCAAACCCTAAACTATAGACCTATATATATATCATACTCCAAATTAATTCCAAATTAATCAGATATCCTAAACTCTAATTATAAATCTTAAAACTCTAATCTTTCTTATTATTTTAAAATTTTAATTTCAAATCTTAAATCTAATACCCTAACCTTAAACTCTAAATGTATACCATACACAAATCTATACCCTAAATCATATACTCTAAACTCAGACTTTTAAACTCTAAATTCTAAATACAAAATAAACATAATAAATAACTAGACTATAATTTAAATATATTTTAATATATATATTTATATTAATTATATATAAATATTAAATTTATTTATATATATACTTTACATAAATGCATTTTTTATGAATTTTCTTATAACAAAATGAAATATAGT
>OVAN01016133.1:0-10812 GCA_900406275.1 Anastatica hierochuntica
AAACTTGAAATTGAGTTAATCACTAGCGAAATCTAGCCCTCAACACCCACCGGAAGCTTCATATATACTTTTTCATCGAGATCACCGGGTAGAAAAGCAGTATGAACATCCATCTGGAAAACTTCCCAATTTTAGCAGAGACGGTGGAAAAAAGACTACGGACTGTGGACATTTTAGCAACAGGAGCGAAAGTCTCATCATAGTCTTCCCCTTCAACTTGATTATTTCCAAGAACCACAAGTCTCGCTTTATGCCTTTCAATCGTACCGTCGGAGTTATATTTGATTTTGAAAACCCACTTATTACCAAGTGCCTCCTTTCCGGGAGGCAAATCAACTATACTCCATGTGCCACGTTCTTCTAGAGCATCAACTTCATATACCATTGCTCCATTCCAAATATCATTCTCCATGGCTTCTTTGTAACTTTTTGGTTCTTTCCCGGCAAGAATTGCTGCGAGAAAGGCTTGATGTCCAGAGGAAAACATGTCACCAGAGATAAAATATTCAAGTGAATGTGGAGTTTTACCTTGGACCGATGGTGAAGACTCTGATGTGGATGCGGTGGTGACGAGAGGAGAGTGTGTATTATCATTACTAGTGGCATGGTAGATAACGTAATCCTGAAGTTTAAGAGGTGGAGCTCTCGTACGTTGACCACGTCAGAGTTCAAGATCATCGGACAAAGCAACTATTGGCGGAGGAGTATCAGAACCAGCGGGAACAATGTCTGAAATTACGACGGCATTGTCATCAGATGCTGTCTCGATCGAGTCACAAGATGCGGCAGAAGAAGGTGAAGAAGGCACAATTACTTATTGCACAAGTAAAGGTGAATCATTACTCCCCCTGTCGATAGAACCAGGTGCAAGAATCCAATCATCATCATTATAACTCACGGATGATGGAGATGCGTGTGTATCGGGTTGTTGTGAAGTAGAAAGAGTGCTTGTTTGCGTAAAGGGGAACTTATCTTCATGGAAGACAACGTCGCATGACACAAGAAACTCTTATCTCTCAATGTCATACACACACCAACCCTTTTTCCCAAAGGGATAGCCAAGAAATATACAACGGCGACTCCTCGGACCGAATTTGTCTTTATCACGAGAACGCAAATGCGTGTAACATAAGGACCCAAAAACCCGAAGATTGTCATAGGTAGGCGGTTGCGAGAAAAGAATCTCATATGGTGTTTTACCGTGAAGTAAATTGGTCGGAGTGCGGTTAATCAAATGAGCTGCTGTAAGGATGGCCTCTCCCCAAAACTTTACCGGTAGATTAGCCTGGGACAACAAGGAACGAGCAATATTCAAAATATAACGATGTTTGCGTTCAACTCTACCATTTTGTTGTGGTGTTCCAACACATGACGTTTGATGAATAATCCCATGTTGCTGAAATAATTGTGTTAAACAGACAAACTCTGTTCCATTGTCACTACGAACCATTTTGACCGATTTTCCAAACTGCTTTTCTGTACATGTGCAAAAATTCATCAAGATCTTTCGCACTTCAGACTTTTCAAGTAAAATATGCAGCCAAACAGAACGTGAAAAATCATCTACAATTGTCAAAAAATAAGATGCACCACACGATAATTGAACACGATAGGGACCCCAAAGATCCACATGAATTAAATCAAAACAATTCGAAGTTGTATTGGTACTAGTTGGGAAAGACTCCCGAGTTTGCTTAGCCCTTAAACACACATCACAAGGATCTGAGCTAGCTGATTTCAAAGCAGAAGAAAAAGGTAAACTTGATAAAATTGAATAAGCAGGATGTCCTAACCGTTTGTGCCACAAATCTGAATCCGAAACCGCAGTCACTTTGTGAGCCGTAACCGTTGCCACATCCGTAAGATAATACACACCGTCTCGTTCCTCACCGGCTCCAATCAGGGTCTTCGAAAAACGGTCCTGTAAAACACATAGTGTATCAGTGAACAACACAAAACAGTTCTTCAATTGTTTTATAAGCTTCGATACGGAGATGAGAAAACAATTGAGATTTGGCATATATAAAACGTTGTAAAGGCTGATAGTATCGGTCAAAGGAAGCACTCCCATGCTGGTGGAGACTGTTTTACTACCATCGGCGAACCCAATGGAGCAAGGCACAGTACTCGTGAGGTCGAAGAGCAAGGTGAGGTCTCCTGTCATGTGATGGGAGGCTCCGATATCGATAATAACATCACCATAATTCTTACCAGTCAACTTCGAAGGGGTAGAGCCAATATTCGTCTTTTGTTGAGCCATTAAGCTTATTGCTTGCCATTTCTCAACCATCAATTCCGGGAAGACCGATGCGTTCGAGCTCGTAGCATGTGCTGCAGCGACAAAACCACAACCTCTACCAGTTGTGACTGCCTGTGTTCCACGGCCACCTCCACCTTTGTTCGATCCTCGACCTCCTGCTTTAGCATTCCGCTCATTCCACCAATCAGGATACCCATGGAGTTGCCAACAATATGCTTTGTCATGTCCTGATTTTCCGCAATAAGAGCACAGAGTATTTCGGTCTCCGTTTCGAGTTTGATCAGAGGTATCTGATCGTGGGACAAGATCAGTGGAATCACCACCAGAATTGCGACGCATAGAAGCATTGTCAGAGATACCGTCACGGCGAGTCAGAAATCCAATTGCATCTTGTTGTTGTTGTTCACGAGTCTTTGCGGAAAGCAGCCTCTGTTCTTCGCGAACCACACGTGCATATGCTTGTGCCACATCTGGCGAAGGATCAACGTCGATGAGGGAGATGATGATGTTTCCAAACCGTGATTCATCGAGGCCCATCACAAACTGGTTAAACTTTTCTTCTTCTCTTTCTTGTGAGTAGTTGACACCAGCAGCGCAAGTACAACACGGTAATGGTTTGTAAGTGTACAACTCATTCCACATTGCTGCCATCTTACCGTAATAATCAATCAAAGACTGATCTTCTTGTCGACATGCTGCCAATTGTGCCCGAAGATGGTGTATTCGTACCTTGTTCCCCACGAAAATCGTTTTCTCAAGGTTTCCCACAGATTATGTGCATCAGTAAGGAACGATACAGTAGAACGAACTCTAGGTGTGATTGACGTGCACAACCAACCAATAACCATTGAATTAACAGATACCCAAGTCTCAAGCTCTGGGCTATCGGGCAGTGGTCTGAGAAAAGTTCCATCAATAAAACCTGTCTTTTTCTTAGCGCACAATGCATTAAACATCTCGGACGCCCACTCATTGTAATTGTCCCCTGTCAACATCACAGAAGTAATCATCGAACCTGGATTGTCGGAGGAAAACAGAGAGAGAGGCGTAATCATCGTGGAATCACCACGTTTGTCTTTGTGTGTGGCGGAAGACATCGCAGAATCTTCTCCAATTGCCATCTTAATCAAAGATTATTGCAGGGAGAATGAAGTAACAAGAGTATAAACTTCAAAAAAAGCTATATTGATGAAGAAGAAGATTAGGTCTCAAAAAGGATGTTCTAATACCATGTGAAAGATGTTAATATGTTTTGTATATATTATTCAAAGAGGCACACATCGACAATATATACACGAGACATTGATCGGCTAAACCTAATGAACTCCTAAACTTTACCGAAGCCCATAACACATACATTCTTGGCCCAATACTACAACATACCTTTTTGATCCACGAGTATCTCACTTTTAACAAACCAAACCATTGTCTCTCATCTGTACATGGTAAATAAATATCTCTGTGTCCAAAAGTTTCCACGAACATATAACATATGAAACAATAGAACGCGTGCAATTGAATTCTCATCATTGTATTATATTTTATTATCTGTGTGGTTATATCTTACATGCAAAAGAGAGCCTTTTATGGCTTTATCTCTTATAGTATATTACGAGTGCTCCACCCCACAAAATCTTTCTTAAAGAATCATTAGTTGTATGTTTAAAAATCTGGAGATGTTATTTGATTTGAACCAATGACTCTCGCCGTATGAAAGCGAAACTCCAACCTCTAATAGCTGAGTCAAGTAGGATGTCAGGAAAACGTTTCCATGCGATACAATATGGACGCACTTTATTTAATGGAGACCCAAAACTTAAAAGAAATAAAGCTCTAGCGAAACGAAATGATGACAAATTACACTGATTAAAAGTGGAAATATATGTTTTCATACTCGCACGATTTTAACATACTATACGGCTAATAGGCTATACATACGACCAGTAAAAAAGCATATCTTTAACTAAAATACAAGAGTGCTTTTTGTATAAGTGATTATTGAGTCTATATACTACAATTGCTTAGTTGGTTTTACGTAAAACCACCAGTTATATATGCAAAGAATACAAAACTTACCATTTACAGTACAATTTTTTAATAAAAAGTTGCTAAAATTTATAATTATAACATTCTGGTAGTAAAAAAATATTTATATACTCCATATGTCTCATTTATAAATTTTTTTGAAGTTTTTGGGTTGAACTATTTAGCTTTCAAAATTTTCACATCATAATTAGTCCACATCAACTTTGGGTTTATACTTATATCGCAATTTGTGTTATTAAAGCTAATTAGAAACGAAGATATCCCTATTGATAAAGAGTGACCAACTCTTTGTGGAGAAAAATATAATATCAAAATCCAAAACCAACATCATACATGATTAACATACATACATAAAATCAATCTATTTATGTTGATTTTTCGAAATCAAACCATGTTCGTGCACGCCACGGACCAACAACTAGTATTAAATAAGCAAAAAGCCTTCTAAGACCGACATGTCATCAATTTTGCGTTTGACGATGACACGTATGCAAACTGACTTGCCATTTAATAATTGTATAGATAAATGTTATATATAGTTAATACTTTTTAAAAATAATTATCAAATATATCCTTTAACAAAAAAATGAATATATCAATAAAATAATCAGTTTAGAATGAAAAAATATTTGATAAAACTATATTTGATAGGTCTATGGAATATGTGTGTTATTATTACGGCCACCAATTGACCAAGTTATAACTATTGTAACTTTTATTGAGCAATATTTTAATTAAGTACAATTTTTTTATTAGAGTTCATATATATTACAACGGTTATGTTTGTTATGATTTTGAGTGTGTTGACTTTGTCAACTCAACCCCTTATAAAGTTTTTTGATTAAAAGATAATTTAAATAATAAAGTTAAATATTTTATTCAAAAATCAAGTATTTTACGTATCTAACTAATTAAAAGGAAATATTAGAGGCATTTGGAACTACCCACCTAAGCTAATTTTAAAGTATTCTCAAGTCGCCACGTCAGCATAATCCAACAACGTTTTTAATACGACAAAACGGAACCGTCGTGACAGATGCGCAAACCTTTTCTTAGGCCGCCAAACTACAGAAGCCCACGAGTACTAATCAAACGACTGTTTATATCCCTACTCGAAAGCTACTTCTTCTTATATCCCTCAGTTCGTCTTCCCCTTTCGTAACCTAAATCCCAATAAATCTTCCATTAAACTAAGGCTACTCCGCACTTCCGACGTCTCCGTACCTGTTAAAGTTAATTCTCCCCCATCTTCTGCCAACGATATGCGGAGCACGGTCCTTCCAAATTCTCTCGATGAAATCAGCCGCTTATAGTAGGCAAGAAACATCAAGAAGGTGCTTATGTCCAAAACTAGCTCCTAAAACGAGTCGTACATTCAGGGCACCACAATTCAAGGTTTTGGCCATGCCGTTTCTTAGAATACGCTTGAAAATTTCGTGGTACGAAAATCATGGAGCTGTTCAAAGCCTCATACCACAAAAAAACATTTCTCAGTGGAATATATACTCTGTATTCAATTAAGCAGCCTGTCATTAAGAAAAGTAGTAGGCTATTAAAGCGATTCAAAGCGAAATGGAGCTTGATGATATTCAGAATCTTATGGATGATATTGCTGATGCTAAAACGTAACAAGATGTGAGTAAAAATTATGTGTTGCGTTTGTATTCACTTGGGTTTCTCTCTTTTTTCCAGCACTTATATTATCTCAAGTTCGTGTAGCTTTGCAATCCTCTATAATCATTTACTCAACCTTTTGTGTGTGGCTCTATAAACGTTTTGGGATGTTAGTTGTTGAATGCTATATTGGGAGAGAAACTATCAGCATAGAACGAAGAAGAAATATTTATAATCTTTAATATAGGGACGGTGATTCATGATTATGTACGTTTTTGTTTAAAGCTAATTATTAATGAAATGCCTGAAGTTGCCTATAATGGAGTGCGAAGAATCTGTGAAGTTGGATCTTCCAGATGTACCACAAAAACACATGTCCCTCCCAATTCGGAGATTACATCAGCTGAATCCGCCTCAAGAGAGAAAAGATTTCTCCTCTCTTCTTTTTCTTAGTTTCTTCCCTGTGATGGTATTTTAGAATTGTAAGAACTAAAGTCAAAATGTTTCTTCCCAACCGCAGTTCTTGAAGAACTTTGCCAGCTTGAGCTAGAAGAAACTGAGTCAAATTAATATATTTTAATAACATTCTTTAAGTGATGAATTTGTTCCCAGAGTAAGAAATAGTCACTCATCAATGATGCCTTGGATATAGTTATGCTTTTGGTTGGCATGATGTATACATACACATAGATATATATTAACTATGTCGTTAGCTTCGTATGTTTTGCAGCAAATTGTAAATATTATGAGAGAGTATAGATGGTACATCAGCTGCAAAAAAAGGGTCTGCTCTTAAACCAACTGTAAGCCAACAATGTCGCCCTGATAAGATCTGCAATCTTTAATACCAAACCATTTACAAACTATAAGCAAGTAAATTGTTTCACATTGGCTTGGAAATTTTTCCATATATGACCATGCCAACCATGGTGACTCTAAGTATGATGAATATTGTTAAGTTCAAGTCTTTTGGTCAGAGTTTATTCAATTATTATAGATCATTGTAGGAGCACCGTATGAAAGAGGGATCTGTGTGTGGATTAAATCACCTAGGATATTCAGTGTTAAAGGTTGATAATAGATTCTCTGTTGATTTGATTTGTTTTGCTGACCTTGGAGAATGAGAATCATTGTAAAGCTTTAATGTAAGAGCAATTCGACAATTTATGTATTACCAAGTGTATACAATATTAAAATATGTATTACCAAGTGTGTGAGTATCAATATCGGTATCATATAGCCTGTAAAAACTTTGCCAACAAACTCTATAATGTGCTAATTAACTAGCTGGCTAAATTGAGAAACAATTTTCTAACTGATGGATCTTAATTTGTACGTTCAAGAGTAAGAGAAAGCTTAGATATGGATTGGAATATAAAAAAAACGTAGATGTGGGGTCATGGATTTGAAACAGAGAATCCTCGATCAATTCCTTAAAAACTGCTCTAGAAAATATAAAGAAGAAGAAGGCTAATTAACCAACCGAGTTAATATAAACGTACTAATCAAATAAAAGATTACAACGGAGAAATGGAAGGTATGTTGATTATCTACTATATCTACTACAACAATTAAGGAATGTTGATTCTCTTTCTCGGATGAAATAATATTGAAAACTATAATAAAATCATATTCCTAACTCATGTTTAATCAAAAAACCAGAAGATCCTGACCCTGAAGGGTTACATGGTTAAACACAACTCTTTGTTTAGTCGTCGCAGGTTATGGGCCAAATAAAATCAGTCATAAAATTGATATTATGTTGGTGTAGCATTTTGTTGCATTGGACATTTTGGTAGAGGAAGATGTGAACTTCCATGTGTGTGTGTGTGTATATATATATATATATATACATGTACGCCATATTATAGGATTTTTTAGTTATTGAAATATATAAATAATTGACAGTTTTACTCCCACAAAATTCTTTACTATTTATTCATAAGCTTTTCCAAATGTATAATATATAATAAATTATTATTTATTTTGATATAATACTTAAACAAGAGGTAAATAAAAAATAACAATAGAATTATGTGTACAAAATTATATAAAAGACTAATGTAAAATTTTTTATTGCATTAATCATTATATTTATGTGAAGAAATTTTAGAAATGGATGAGAAAAATATAAAAGTAAATTATTTTCATTTAAAAAAAGAAAGAAGTCTAAGAAACGAATAAAATATGTAAGAATTTTTCTGACTAGATTATGATATTACTGATGTAGTTTTGTCACCATGCAATCAACCTATGTTTACAAAATTGCCTCTCATTTGTGAAGAAACAAAACTGAGGGATAGGGGAAGTAATTTATTTTTATTTGAGGTTAAAAACTTAAATAATGCTTTTATGGTATATCCCCCTAATTATCTCTTTACATATTTGTATATATAACTAATATACAGGTTTCATTTTACATTTTTACATGAAAAATCAAAACATAATTTTATGCGTTAAAAAAAATATAATATACAAAAAATAGTGAGAACAAATTGATTTCTTTGACATAGAAGGTTTAAACACCGTAATAAAGGATTTTTGAAAACATTAAATAAATTCAAAAACTTTTAAAACAAGAAGCTATTTTTAAAAACTTTTCACTTTTATTTGTTAAATACTATATACAAATAATCAAAAGTTGGATTGTTGTCGCAAAATAAATTTCAGCTATTATAACTCAATTTTTTAAAAATATTTACTATCATTTAAGCAAAAAGAACATTTTGTAAGAACAAAAACCGCGCGTAGCGTGATCAATCATCTAGTTCCAATAAAAAAATAAAATATTTTATTGCACCCATACATGTAAATGTATCATAATCTAAAAAGATAACGTGTTTAATTGTAACTTTAGTAACCGTAACCGTTTTTATCCGTTTATCAAAAAGTTAACCAAAAGATTAACCACATGTTATAACTTTAACCGTTTTAAATAACCTAAAATGTAATAATTGTAACTATGGTCATCTCTAACGGAAGGAGTATATCATGTCTTTAGAATTCAAAAAAGTTGGTTAAAATATTTATAAAACGTTAAAATATTTATAAATTCACATCAAAATACTTGAAAATTCAGTATTCAATAACACCATGTGAGTCCCGAGGTAATAACACACATGCTAACTGCATTGATTTGAGAGCAAAAACACGTATATTATCTTTTATATATTCCTTTCCCTGTCTAAAACAGTTCATCTGTTTGATATGGACAAAACTTCAAGCCCAGAAAAATGGCAAGCCACAATACCACATACGGTCACAAAAGCAAGGGCTGACCAAATCTGGCCTTTATTTTCGGATTTCTTCAATCTGAAAAAGTGGCTACCAATGCCTGCCACGTGTCACGGAGTCCACGACATCAACGGTGAACCCGACTGCATAAGATTCTGCTCTGGCTCATCGATACGATCCAACAGTGTAGAGTCGGCGGCGGAGTGGTCGAAAGAGAAGCTTGTAACTCTTGAGCCTGTGGAGCATGCGATGAGATTTGAGATGTTGGAGAATAACATCGGATTCGAGTCTTACGTTTCCACGGTGAAGATATCGTCACGTGACAATGGTTGCGTGATTGAATGGGGTTTCACTGTTGATCTTGTGATAGGATTGTCTCTAGATGATCTGGTAAAGAAGTATGAGAAAGCACTGGAGCTAATCGCTACGATTATGGATTATGGAAGAGGCTTTGATAAAATTAGACACTACTTTGTAATGTTGTTGAAAGATACGCTACTCCTAGATATTGTTTAAACGAAATCTTTTTAGGTTCCTAAAGGTTCCTCTTTCATAAAATAAATGGATACAAAGAGTTTTAAAAGAAAATACAATGAGCTTATAAGAGATGCGCTTCAAAGAATCGAGAGAATAGACGAACCTTAGATCATGGACCTGGATCGAGAATTCAGGGAGGAGGTTAAGAATGATGACTTTCTGTGGGGGACTAATGGATATAGTGAACCAGATTTGCACTATTTCAAAAGCTTTTTCAAAGTTTTTAACTCTTGTGGGAATCGAAATTCTCACTGTCAATGTTATGTGGTTCACGGACTCTCTGTAGCCAAAGATCGACAGATCAAGCAGTGAGTTTAAAGAGTTAGTAAATAAGAAATACGAAACTAAGAGATAAGCAGACTACGAAACAAAACAAGTTGCTAACGAAAATGAATTAATACGAAATAAATTGCGAAGTGACATGCATACGTAATAAGATTCGTAAGAATAGATAAACGTGAACGAATACAGAATGAATACGAGAGCGATTCAAAAGTAAAACGGAAAACGTAAGCGAAGAACGATTCGACAGAGGCAGATAAGAAACAAAGTTAAGGGGTCTTATTCGAATTCGTGATCGGAGCGTGTGCAACCGGTGTTAAGCCGTGGCCGCAAGAACTNNNNTAGACTCGTAACCTAGTTGAGACGCAGCTCGCTAACGAAAACAAAGTAAGAACCCTAGTTTTTCTAAGTGTTTTGCGGTGACGAAAAGTTCTGTGTAATGAATTGTCTCCTTTTTTCAACCTTCATCCGTGCGTCCTTTATATAGATCTTCGTGGGCTTGGCTCGTTTCCTTTTCCGTCCCGATTCGTGCTTATCCCTTTGCGGAAATATTCCTTTTCCTTGATTCGCATATATCCTTTTTCTAGATCTTTCCTTATCCTGCCGACTTTGACTTTAATCACGAAACCCTAGCGAAACTGTCACTGCAAATGGGCCGATTCTCGTCTGAATCGTAAGTGGACTTATCATCGCGGTTTGGGCCCTTTCGGACCGTTTCGCGGCTAAGTAACTTTTACGATTCTTTTCGGAGAAGTCATTCCTCGTATGGCTTTGCACCGATAGTTTCATGAAATGGTAGGACTGATCGTATAGTTTAGACTCTTCTGGTGATTAAGTTA
>OVAN01016135.1:0-10811 GCA_900406275.1 Anastatica hierochuntica
TGCGACTATTTGTTGTTTACTCGTTAAATAGTCGCTAATTTGTGACGTTTTTCAGACTCTTTGTTATGGTCGTTATTTAACGACTTTTTTACCTCACCGCATTTTTCTGTCGTTAAAGTGTCGCTATATTGACGTAAAATGGTTACTAAATTTGCGACTACTTATATGGTCGCATTCAACAGTCGCAAAAACACAGTTTTCTTGTAGTGAGTATACTCACAGGATCTTCTATTGTATCCCTCTGTTGCGTGGTTTCATGAGACACCAGTGCCACACCTTTTCCCTTTTTAGCTCCTCCATCTAACTCATCTCATGAACTCGTAGCATTCCCACAACTTCACTGAAACTGATTGTATCAGTGTTAAGAGATACTGACATAGCTGCCTTGCATGCTGTGTACTTAGCTGGAAGACATCTCAGAAACTTCTTGACCAATTTTTTTTGTCCTTGTATCTCTTTCCTAAAGTGAGAGCTTCCTGTGCTAGAGAGCTTATCTGAGAACTGAACTCCTCTATTGTCTCATGTTCCCCCATCTTCAGGTTCACAAACTTAGAAGCAAGAAAATCTTTCCTTGAGCTTTGCACCTTTTCTGTTCCCTCAAGGTGTTTCTGCAGGATGTCCCAAGCATCCTTGGCAATCTCAGTTCCCTGTATCAGCTCAAAATGTTTCTGTGAGATACTCGCATATTTGGCAGATAGAGCTCGAGAGTTATATTTTGACATCTTCATTTCTGTTTCAGTCCACTCCTCCTCTGGTTTAGGCATCACAACACCTGATTTATCAGTAACAACTGGTTCTGTCCATCCTTTTACAACAGTTGTCCATGCCATAACATCAATGCCCCTTATGATGGATCTTATTCGTGACTTCCAAAACCCATAGTTAGATCCATCAAGCATGATCTTTGAGCTAGAGATCAACTCGTGGTAGTTCTCCATTATTCCGCAGGATCACACCTGTTATAAGACAAACTGGTGACCGCTCTGTTACCAAATGAAAATATAAGGACTACCACAAGAACGAATTGAAAGGCTATAACAGAAGATTTCTCAACACAAACTTTGTATATTACTAGATTTCTTCCAAAAACACCATACAAGCTTTTTGAACAGAAAACAACAACAAGACTAAGACCCTCTTATCTTGTTATATCTAGCATATACCTACTCAAGAACTGAATACAAGGTTGAGTTTCTAACCTTAAAGCTTCGTAGAAAAGCTGAAAGAGCTCTCAATTTTTCTCTCTTCAAAAACGTTCAAAGAAGAGAACGACTCACGTCTAATCTATTAATACCAATAGAAAATAAAACCCTAATGTCTAGATAATTATGAAATAAAACTACAATAATATTTCATAAATATCTTCTCCACAATATCTTCCAAAGAATATTCTTCAAAAAATTCCAGCAGCCAAGATCTTCATTCTTATTCAGAATCTTGTTGTTGCTTTCACTCCTCTCACATCGTCATTCGCCTCACTGTAACAGGTATTGCCACAAGTCTTGTAACACACACTGTAACACATAATATAACAAGTCTTGCATCTTCAAAAACATGAAATTAAAGACTTAAAAGAAATATTTACAAAGGATATGCATGAGATTGTCTATCAAGTGCACTTGTTTAAGGTCATTAGCTTGACAGTTCTTCTTTCTTCTTAGTGGGTGAAATGAAGGATCACCCTTTCGAAGTCGGGTCCTATCGGTGCCTTCTTCATAGCATATTCCCTTATCTTAAAGAAGTTGGCAACTCCTTTACCTTTGTAGACATTCGGGTTCTTGCCGCCTTTGAAACTTAGAGACCCAAGTTCTTGCATATTATATCCACTAGCTACCCTCTCATTACGAGTCTTAGGCATTTCCTTTGCCTTTCCTTAGTACATTGTACCATAATACCCGATGTCTTTATCAAGATCAATCATAGGGTAGGCCACTCCTTTGTCGACATATTTCAATGTCAACTTCTTCGCTTCACAATCGATTACGACACCCGTAGTTAACAAGAAAGGAGTTCCAAGTAGAATTGGGAATTTAGCTTGAGTGGATTTGCTGTCCATAGCCATGAAGTTGCTTTCCACATAAGTGGTTCCCACTCTTAGCCTCACGTTTTCTAATCTTCCCATTGGAACTTTTCAAGTAGCATCTCCCAAAAGTACGAGATTAGCACCTTCCTTGATTCCGCCTTTCAAACCAAGCTCCTTTACTCGGTCTAGAGAGATCACGTTCAAGCTAGCTCCGGTCTCCGCTAAAGCATTCTCAAATTGGGAGCCTCTTAAAGCACAAGGCACCACGAACCTTCCTTCGTCATTTCTCCTCTTTAAGAACTTCTCTCCCACTATATAGATTGGGATATTGTTAGCTTGAAGCACTTTCTCTACCCTTTCTATGGTGGCTAATTTCTTTTCAAGCTTCTCTTTAACACTTACATCGGTTTTGGCTAACTTGTACCATTCTTGAGGGATGTCTAAATCGCCATCGAGCTTCATCTTACGATAGAGCACCTATAAGATCTACTTCTTATAACATTGTGGGTAAGACAAGCAGTACTTTATAGAAGAATAATCCAAGATGGAGAATTCCTCTTCGATTATGTTGATAGCTCAGATTTTCACCCAAGAAATCACTGCAAGCGTACAGTTAAGCACGTTGTATTGGTTCAGGATCGAATCCACAGAGACCATTGATCATACAAAAAGTTAAAGATCAAAAAGCGGACTAAAGCGAAAAAGATATCTTTTCAGAGATGCAAAGAATCAAAATTCAGTAAGCAAAATAAGCAAGCAAGCAACAAAGGGGTTGTGAATCAATCTAAGAAGAGTTGGATATTGGATATTTTTAGGTAAACATTTCATTGAAGACTCGAATTAATGATTATGGAACATGTTTTAAACCGTCTTGAACTCAAAGACAATTGTAGATTTGATCTACTTCTGCAGTATCAATTCCCTATGTATTAGAAACCTTGACACTAACTTTCGTTGACTCTCAGATTCTAATCATGCATTCTAAACAAGTTTGATAAGTTCACAATTCATTTAAACATCAACTTCCATTGGCTTAAGAAGAATTGCTCATTTAGGATTCTTTCAAGCATTTAAACAAACACTTTCCAGGCGTTAAACAACCTAAGATCATAAAGTAAGTGATCAATTTAATTTCATGCATTACGAGCAATCCTAGATGAAGATCCAACTGATTAAATCCTTAATCATACAATTCTATGTAACCAATTCATGAATCGCTATGTGAGAACCCTAAAGCTAACTCTTGTGGCTATCTTGTGTTAAAATTTCAGCTCGATCCAACGGTGGGAAATTCGTCAATCAGGGCCAAAATTTGTGACACTTTAGCATGATTCTGCATTCAAAATATCCGTTTTTGGCCCAAATTCTTCTGTTTCTCTCCAAAGCAACCTAAAACCTGTAAAAACACTAAAGAACACCAAAAGACTCCAAAAAGAACCAAATACATGTCAAAACACCGTTTTTCTCGAATAAACGTTAGAAAAACCCATAAGATAAGAATACATCATATGTCCTCCTCACTAGCCTCACCAATAGGAGGCTTTGGTTCTTCATCCTTTCTCTCAAATGTCTCTTTCCTTGAGAAATTGTGTTTTTCTTCCTCTTTGAAGCTATCATCCTTCGTAGCTTCCTCCAAAACATTTTTCTTAGTAACCTTATCAACACTCAAAGGCTCTTATTCTTCTTCCTTCTCAACATCGTCACCTCCTTTAGACAAATGGGTGTCCTTTTTCTCAAGCTCCGCTCCAATTGGAGCGTCTTTCTCTTCAATCTCAAGGTCAATTTCGGCATGACCTTGCTTAAAATCCGGGTTCCCAATCAAATCAACATCCAAGCAATCAACAACCTCCTCAAGAGGATTCAAAAATAAATTCGCAAAATCATCAATAATCTTTTCCTCTTCAAGAGTAAAGACAATACCGTCCTATGGTTGAGGAGTGTGGTCGATCTCTTCTAAGAAGGCATTGCAAAAGTCCTTGCTTGATTCTCCCTTATCTTTAGCTACTCCTTTTCCCTTACTGTCTGAGATCACTTGTTGGAGTTGATAATCTATTATCTTGACATGTGAAGCGAAAGCTTCATGCTTCATATTCATATCATGGTAGATAGACTTTATCTTCACATTCATTTCTCCAAACTTCTTGTTGAGATCGACTTTTGTCTCGTTTTGTCCTTTGAAAAGCTTCTTGAGCACTGCATGATTTTCTTCTTCTTTGGTAGGACCGGTTTGTTGTTGAGGCTTTTGGTAGTAGCCTTGCCTAGATTGGTATTGGTACCCTTGTTGGTTTGTTTTTGAAGGATAGAATTGAGCTTGTGGATTCTCCACATTAGTGCTTCAGTAGGATAAGTTGTTGTTGAAAGGCTTGTACCCTTGTATGTAGCTCACTTCCTCTTGGTTCTCAATCACTTGTCCTTCGACTTCGGTTTCCGCAAAGTGAACACTTCTTCTTGTTTTTTGTATGGGCCTTTCAACTTTATCACTTAGCTCCTTGATCTTTTCCTTCTTAGATCCGATGCTCCTCACCGTTCTATCATACTCATATCCATCGCAGTTATCGCATTGGGGAAGGTTGTGTATGAGCTTCTCTCCTTGATCGAGGGAAAGACTAGCAAAGCTTCTAATGGAGGAGGTGTTCAAAGCAAATTGGTACTTCTCTTGGATACCTCGATGAAAAATTTGAAGAAGGTTGCTCTTTTTGATATCGTGGTGAGGAAAACTCCTTATATATCCGTTGAACTGCTCCCAAGCTTCATAGAGTGATTCCAAACCTCCTTGCTTAAAGGTGGAGATCTCATTCCTAATCTTTGTCGTCCTTTGGGGCGAGAAGAACTTAGCCAAGAATCTCCTCTTACACTCGTCCCATGTTGTGATAGAAGAGGTCACAACTCCTTTCTCCCATTGAGATGCTTTGTCTCCTAAAGAGAATGGAAACAAAGTCAACTAGATGATATCCTCCGACACTCCATTGATTTTCATCGTTCCGGTTAACCTTTCAAAGTTGTCCAAGTGCTCAAGGGTTTTTTTCAACGCAAGACAAAAGAATCTAGCGTTTTGCACCATATTTATCAAGCTCGACTTGATCTCAAAATTGTTGTTTTGGATTGGTGGGGGTCTTATACTCATCCTTTTACCATTAGTGAATTGCTCATCTCCTTCTCCAATCCTCAGTTCTTCTCTTAGGAGGTGGAATGGACGGTTTCCTTGGTCTCATTGACCCACGAAATTCTCTTGATTGAGAGGGGGAATTTGTTCTTGTTGAGGGTTCTCCAGAGGTTGAGGATTCTCTTGTTCAACCTCATGATTCATACCCAACCTTCTTGGATGGACTTGTCTCTCTAGCTCTTCTTTATTTTGAGTGTTGCCTTTCAATGATTGTTGGATCGATGTCAAGAAGTCTTGTATTTGACTCACTTCTTGATCTTGTTATCATGTACCTTCACAAATCAAAAAAAAATTAACAAAAGAAAGTAAGAAAATTAGGTAAAATAAGCAAAAAGATAAATCCTAGTCTTTGAATCCTAAAAATCTCTTTAAGAATCCTAGCTAAAGCCTAAATCCAACGACAACGGTGCCAAAACTTTACGTGGGTTGAGATTAATATTTATAAAACTATCGCCCTACTTTCAATCACGCAGGAGAACGGGGTCAATCGTAGTACTTTAGGGTTGTCCAAGGATTTAGAGGCTTATACTAGTAGAACCTAAACAAGGAGAATGCACTAAGGGTTCTAGTCTAGGGGGCGATCTAGTAAGAGATTGTCACAGGTCTCTACTAAACATAATCGAAATCAGAGTTTACCATGGTGAATGTGCATAAAAGAAAGCAATAAATAAACAAGCATAAAAGTAAAGCAAGAAAAGAGTAAACTTGGATCTAATCAAAAGAAAGATAGGATCTTGAGACAATTGTTATGGGTTCGGGTTCAATGTAAGGATGTAATAGACTTGGTTAAGGCTTTATTAGAGGATCGTTCTAGACTAAGGATCCCTTTATAATCGATCAACCCACTCTCGTGACAGAGATCTATTCACCTATACACACTACAAGGCTCAACTCTCGTTTGTTGCCTATCTAAGAATGTATGTGATAGTGAGTCTCAAGCCCTTTTAGCCATTTAACACCTTGATATCCCTTTGGGAAAACTACTCTCATAACTCAAGGTGAAAAACATCGATCTAGTTCTCACAGGCATTTCATCGAATACTTTCTAGGCGTCTTTGAGCATGCAATGAACTTTAAAGAACTAAACTAGATCTAATAGGAATCTATGCCAAGATCTAGCCTAAACATCCATTCTAACCTTAAATCTAACCCTAGCCTACCATATCTCAAGATCCAAGATGGATCTACTCACTAAAAGTCATTGAAATCCAAAGAAAAGAGATGAGTCTTTGAGCTCCCATGGTTTTAGAAGAATAGATCTAAAGAAAGAGATGAGAAAGATAAGATCCAAATTACTCAAACAAAATAAAGAGTTATTACAAGGTCTTTAGATCTCAAAAAAAAAAATAGAAGTGTTCTTAAGCTTAAAGAAGTGTGTCTTTGTTCTTGGAACATAAGAGCTCTATTTATACTATAGAGAGAAGAGAGGAAGCCCTAAAAAGGGTGTTTTTCGGGTAAAGGCAACACATCATCGATCTCAAGTCACCCACCATCAACCTCTGAGGTTGATGCTGCGTTGTGTTTGGCAACAGGCTTTAAAGGTCACCCACCATCGACTTTAGGTGACCCATCATCGACCTCCAGGTCGATGGTTTGTTCCCTTTGCAGTTTCTTGTGGCTTCTTGCTCCTCTTTGATGCCTTGTAGATTCCCACTTCTTCCATAGCATTTAGCTCCTCTTTTCCTTGATTTCTGAGCTCCAAATCTATCATGAATCCATCTCTAGGGCCTCCATAAATCCATCTCAAATTTGTACCTACAAATGCAAAGAAAATGTATGCAAATGCAATATATTCATAAACTAGACTCTAGACTCAAACTAATGCATTCTAAGACTTATATGCAATATTTACAACCTAAAAGTGGATGAAACGAAGCTTAAATGCATCTAAATATGCATGAAAATATGTACACATCAATCATCCTACTAAAAGCACAGTAAAGTAATCATGCAGTATAATCAATCGTGACAAAGACAATTTGAGTTACTAAACAAACTCTTGAAAATATATGATGACATGATCTCTTTGAAAATATTTATAACCAAACAAGTGAATTTTACAAACATGAATAACGAAAAACAACAACAATTAATTAATGGATTCATTATAAATTAAGAAGAGTTTTGAAATCTTCTTTCTATCGACGTACATATCGAAACTCTCCACAAATTCTCTCAAAAATAAAAAAAACAAAGAAAATCCCTAATAGCTGGCGATGGATCTGATAAAAAAACATGACTCTCCCTCTCTCTAAAAGCAGAAAACCAATATTAAGAATGCTAGGTCTTTTTTAGGTTGTCCTTGGTTATGTCGGTCTTGATGGAATCGAAATCGGTTAAACGAACCGAAAGTTATGAAGTAAAATATCTCTTTGGCCTCGAAATTACATTCCCACCGGTCTGTGCCAAAATTAGACTCCAAATCAGTGGAAAACATGAATGCACATGATGGGAACTAGCCTTGATGCTTAATGTGTACATATTTTCATGCATATTTGGATGCATTTTAGCTTAGTTTCATCCATATTTAGGTTGTAAATATTGCATATAAGTCTTAGAATCCATAGGTTTGAGTCTATAGTCTAGTTTAGGATCATATTCATTTGCATATCATTTTCTATGCATTTGTAGGTGCAACTTCAAGATGGATTCATGGAGGCTATAGAGATGGATCTAAGGTGGAAATGGAGCCAAAAATCAAGAACAAAAGGAGCTAAATGATATGGGAGAAGTTGAGATCAAGTAGAGCATTCAAGAGGAGGAAGAAGAGACAAAGAGCTGTCAAGGTGCCCAGCTGTCGACACCTAGGTCGACAGTGAGTCACCTTGGGTCGACAGTAGCCTCCCTTTGCTGCCCAAGGTGAACTGGATCTATGTTTTTCACTTTGAGATATGAGAGTTATTTTCCCAATGGGACATCAAGGTGTTAAATTGCTAGAAGGGCTTGAGGAACCCTATCACGTACATGTTTACATAGGAAACAAACGAGAGTTGAGCCTTGTAACGTGTATAGGTGAATAGATCCTGGCCACGAGAGTGAGTTGATCGATAATAGAGACATCCTTGGTCTAGGAATACCTTCAATCCTATAATAAATCCTTAACCAAAGTCCATCACATCACTAAATCGACCCCTAACCCATTACCATAATCTCAAGATCCTACTTTTTTATTGTTTACATCCAAGTTCACTCATTTATTGCTTTACTTACTTGGTTGGTTACTTATTGCTTTCTTTTATGCATTTCCATTATGTTTGTCCTTGTTGATCATTAGATTTAGTGGAGACCCGTGACAATCCCCATCTAAATCGCCCACTTAGACTAGGACTCTTAGTGTATTCCCTTTGTTTAGGTTCTACTAGTCTAGCCTTCAAATCCTTAGAAGACCCTAAAGTACTACAATTGACGTCGTTTTCTTGCGAGATTGAAAGTAGGGCTTTGGTTTATAAATCTTAAACTTCCAAAAACCGCCCACGTTAATGTTCCACTTGCTTCATTTCTTAGAGAAACAAACATGTCCCCGCTTAAACGCTTATAACATCTCGGTCCCATCCACTTGAATTAGAAAGGTAACTTAAAATGCTATCATCAGTCCAAATTTCAGATCAATCGAATGGAGGAAAGACCTCATTTCATGGTTATCTTTCTGAGACAGAGAATCTGTCCAGCTTGATAATAAGCGAATCTCGAGTATTTGAGCTTCCATCTTTGTGATCGGACTATGAAACATGTTGGGTAGTATAAATGAGGTCCAATTCGCGTGTTTTCCATTCGTTTAGATGATTAAACATGTTTAGTCCCTAAAATCACAAATACAAGAAAACTACCTCTATAGGTCGAAAAAGCGTTAAAAACTTACAAATAATTGATGTATTCGTATTTTATGGGATTTTACTTATATTTTATTCGAGAAAAATGGTGTTTTGATATGTATTTGGTTTTTTGGAGTCTTTTGGTGTTTATTAGTGTTATTAAAGGTTTTATTTTGCTTTGAAGAGAAACATAGCAATTTGGACCAAAATCAGATATTTGGAATGTAGAATCAAGTTGAAGCGTCAGAGGTTTGACCATATATGACAGACTTCCTACCATTAGATCGAGCTAAAATTTTGACTCAAGATAGCCACAAGAGTTAGCTTTAATTTTGAGGTAGTTTGAAGGAAATCTAAACGTGCGATAGAATGTTATGGCCATGTTAGTAAATACATGTCATGCTGGCAACGAGAAAACGAATGCGTAGAAATGAGTAACATGGCAGACGGACAAGGATCGGTCGATCCTTGCTAGGGATCGATGGACCCTTGTCACGACGTGACCAAACCGACTTGTTTTGGATCAGAATCGAAGATTGAAGACCCATATTACATATTTAAACACTCAGACTCGATTTCTTTGTTTTATTATGCTATTTTTGAGACTTTGAAGCGGACTTTAAGCTTTGTAACCCTAAGGGAGAAGATTTCTCTTCCGTACTTCGAATCAGAGAAGATTTTTGAACCCTCTTTTTATATTTTATTCAATTGCATGAGTTTTCTCATTGATTTGTCTTGTTGTTGTTCTTTGAATATGTGTGAGTAGTTCATTAGTTGGGTTTAGGGTTTCTCATTAGTGGTTTTCATGATTTTTCAATGTTAGGTTTTTAGATTGGGAAAGTTATCTATAGGATCTTCGTTTAGCACTATGTTTAATGTTGAAATTGGATTCGCGACCTAGTTTCTGATTTTAGGTTGTTCAATACACCGAAAGTGATTTCTTGAATGCGTAAACCTGTGTGTAAACGAGCAAAGTGTCCTTCGCCAACGGAAATTGATATTACTGCGCTTTGTGAACTTATCAAACCTGAATCTTATGCATGTTTAGAATATGAAATTAAACGGAAGTTATTCTCTAGGATTCTATAACATAGGGAATTAGCGCTACGAAAGTAAAGGTTGGTTCTAAATTAGTGATTTGAGCGCTAGACGGTTCATCATTCTATTTCCCTGTTAATTAACATGACAATGATGATGACATGAATTCCCTGAGAATACCCTTTGCCCAATGTTTTCCTGATTGATTTACAACTCAATTTTCTGCTTTTTTTTGTTTTCTATTCGACTTAAGCATCACCAACAATCTATTCTTTTCGCTTTAGCCCATGTTTGATCTATAGGTTTTCATGTGATCATTGGTCTCTGTGGATTCGATCCCAAACTACTACAACACGCTTAACTGTACGCTTGTAATGATTTCTCGGCTGAAAACTTGAGCTATCAAGTTTTTTGGTGTCGTTGCCGGGGACCATTTGGTCATCTTAGAGCTTTTGATCATAGCACGTCTAAGGCATTTTTTATTATTTTGTTACTAATTTTTTATTTAGTTTTGTTTCTTCGCAGGTTTGATGGCCATGGAATACAATGATCGGCCTCGACAAAAGGATACAACACTTAGGGAATTACTGGCGTTGGAAAAAGAGGAGAAACTTAAGTCAAAGACATATGTAGAGCCACCATTAGATGAAAGTGTGCTTACACGAGAACAAATAGTGATGTTGGATGAAGAAAGCAAGGAAAATCCAACAATGAAGAGGAGTACTGATGCAACACAGCTGGTGCTAGAAGCTGAATTGGAGCTCAGCTCAAGTGA
>OVAN01016137.1:0-10810 GCA_900406275.1 Anastatica hierochuntica
ACTTAAGTACATCGTTCGAAGAGAAAATCCAGGCCATCATTAATATCCATTCGAATCCCATTCTAAACCCATACGAGAGAAATTTTCCGATATGGACTCTATGACGCATTTGGAAAAGCCGTAATCAAATGCTGTTTAATCAAAAACGGGATCAATGGTTTAATGATGTATCTGCAGCTATAAGAGATACGCAAGAATGGACTACACTCCACCGAACTAGCAATGAAACCTCAAATCAAAAAGAAACGCCACATAAAGCAGTTTGGGAGAAACCAAACCCAGGACTCCTCAAATGTAATTATGATGCAGGATTTCAAATAAATGAATCGTCAGCGGCAGGGTGAATAGTACGAGATGAACAAGGTTGTTACCTCTACTCAGCCCATGCTATCGGAAGGCGATGCATGGAACCACTAGAGGCGGAGCTTCAAGCACTACTCATGGCATTACAACATCTGTGGTCAAGGGGACTTACCAAAGTGGTGTTTGAAGGGGATAATATCAAAGTCTCACGAATCATTCAAGGAAAGGAACTTTGTTTCCCTCATCACAATCTCGTAAGAGATATTCATCAGTGGCTAAAAAGATTTGAGGAAGTGGAGGTTGTATGGACGAAAAGAGAAACAAATGCAGTCGCAGACACATTAGCAAAACTACAATTTCCATATCCGTCTTCATTTGAATANACAAATGCAGTCGCAGACACATTGGCAAAACTACAATTTCCATATCCGTCTTCATTTGAATACTTCTTTTATGTCCCCCGTTGTATCTCTCAATTGTTGTTTCTAGAAAAAGCATAGATGGCTAATAGATGACATAAAAAAAAAAAAAAAAGATGGAATTCAAATTGAGTACAAAGTTATTTTTTTATTGAGACAAACCGGAAACATGAACCGGACCAGTATGGGAGAAGAAACAAAAACAAATAATGTATTGAGGCAAACAAAAACAAGTTTTCGTTATTATCCTCATAATGAAAACTCTCAAGTGAATAATCAAAGATTTTAAAGACAGAATAAAAATGGAAGATATGTTATTACCCAAGGAAAGGCACTTTTCTCCCTTTTCTTTTAACATCTGTGTTGGTTGCCAACTGCAAAAAGCTTACTAAACCGGTACTTTTAGTTCACCACATCGAGAACCAGCTTCCGGGACTTGAGAACCGACCATTTCAGCCGCCTGTAGTACGCTGCTTGGAGCAGAGCTAGAGACAGTAGGAATATCCATTTGAAACCCATCTGCAAGTAACATTGACCGACGTTCCACCATGTAAGTATGACAAAACGAAAGCATTGATTTTCTGCATTAGCAAGGTCTTTCTATCGGTCTAGAATCCGAGTTTTTAAGAGTCTTAGAAATGAGTCAAACGGTATTAGCAGTATATCTAAAAGTTAATCTATGAGTAGCAGACCGAGAACTATTAGCGCAGTACACTTGATACAAGAAAAATAATTCGCTATTTAAGTCATCGAACATAAGCTATATTTAGAGACTTTGAACGAAACTTTCCCACATTAACAAAAATGCAATATGCACGGGAGAAAAGAGGATGATAAACCTACCAATTTCCTCTCTTCCATTTCTGGTTCAGCGGCCCATGACAAGAATGATACAACATCTTTACCCATCTGCGCCATAATCGATAGAGTAGAGTTAATACCATGGGACTGAGCAAGACTTTCCATCCAGCAACAAGTTTTGAATATCTAACCGTCTAATATTTTAAACGGAGAAAATCTGACCTGTGCCTCGGTGGCAGGGACACCATCTTCATACTCAACCGCTTCGTCATTAAGCATTTTCGGCATGGCGATTGCTCCTCCAGGGAAATAAGGATTGTAGTGTAACCCCTCTCTAATCTGTACAGTTATTACCGGGATATTTCACAACCAGCAAACTGAAGTCGAAGCGGTTAAATTTGGAAAGAGATAGAAATTTACCGAAATACCGGCAGGTGGATCACGGTAACCAGTCAAAAGAGCAAAGACATAGTTCTGACCGTTGTGACGTGCCTGCAAGTGACAAACACTAAAACCATTCAGAAAACTGAACATAGAATTGCTACAGATATACAGTTGAAGTAAAACAGACCTTAGTGATAAGACTTAGATCAGGAGGATATGCTCCACCATTAGCAAACCTAGCAGCTGCTTCATTGGGATATGGTTGAGGAAGCCGGTCACTGAGTTTACCAGGACGGGTGAACATCTCACCTTCATCAGTAGGCCCATCTACTACCTCGATTTCAGCTGCCATTGCCTTTGCCTCTTCCTCAGTGTACGCAACACCCACCAAATCTCGGTATGAGATCAGAGACATTGAATGGCAAGATGCGCAAACTTGCTGATACACCTGATGCCCACGACGAATCCTGCTCATTACAACATTAAACTCAGTACACCAAACATATCCCAAACTTCTCGGTTTCCACCGGCCTAACTCTTTTAGCTTACAATATGTAAATTTAAACACTCACGAAGCATGGTCATAAGAGCTGAGAATGCCATCATGAGGCCAAGGGTAGTCTGGACATGCCAATCCGTGTTCGGCCTCATCAGCAGATGCTACGGTAGAAAAACTCAACAGTCCGGTAACACCAGCACCGAAAAAGGCAAGTGCTCGTAAACCAGAAGAGCCAGCGTCTTCGTGAGCTTTCTTTGAAGACAACCACGAAAGAACCGGAGTTGCCTGCAAGATAACACACAAAACTAGATCAGATCACAAGCACAAATGGAATTAAGGAGAATCAAGATTCAGAACATCTTACAACTGATTGGGAGTGAAGCTTCCTTCTAAGAATTTGCTGGATAACTCCTCCTCCAACCATTGTAACCAAATCAACTCGCTGAAGAAGAAAAGAAATCGAATCGAAAATCAGAAGAACGAAGCAGTTGATAATGCGATTGCAATACACAGAAACAGGAATCGACAAAAGCGAACAAGCCCTAGAAATCCGAGTCTCTATATACAGATCCGAAGAATATAATATAAATACAGCTATCAATCAAATGTGAAAGAAGAAGAAGCGGAAGGATTCGTGTAGCGAAGGAAGGAAGCTCACCGGAAAACGAAGGAAGGAGATCGGCGACGGAGAAGAGTTTGGGAAGTAAGAAGGAAGAAAGGAGAGAAAATGGAGAGTTCCACGATGATACAGCGGCTGCCAAACACACGACTGTTTCACTTTTTTGAGCCTTTGGGCTAATTTTCTGAGCCCAAATTTACTCCCAAGTACACATCGTCATAAATATATATATATATATATATATATATACATTTGAAAATTTTTATTAAGAAATTTTTTTGTAGTCTCATCATTCATTCACTGGTATATAAAAAAATATCAAAACTACTCAAACTTTTTTTTTGAGATTTTTATTTAACAAGAGACATATATACAAGGTCGGCCCTGAAAATCACATATTTAATGAAAGCCGCAATCGAGAGAGAAAGTGGACCAATTTTATAGATGTTTTTTTTTAAAAAGGACTGTTTTCTAAAGCTAATTTTTTCTGTAAAATCGAGGACCTGAAACGCATGCTTACCTTGCTTGGCCTTATGACCGTCTCTGCATATATATATATATATATATATATATATATACACACACACACACACACGTATATAGAGTTGTTCGTAAAAATAAATGGAGCATATCAGCCAGTAGTATAATGGGTCTCCTCCGCACATGAGAAATGGAATAACATCTTTTGATTTGGAAACAACCACTTGAAATAGTTAATGGAGTTTTGTCGGCCTTTGAGTGTAATCAACTTCTGGATGGCCCAATGTGGCTCATCAGACAAAGAAAGAAATCAAATATGGACTCGTAGAAGCCTAGTTACATAGGATTAACTTAATTGCAAATAACATAATTCCTAAAGCTATATAAATATAGAGAAGTAGTAAATCTTTATTAGGTCTTCTCTAAGGGTTAAACTTGTATTGTTATTGTTCTTTGACTTTAGGGTTCTTTTTTTTTTGCATTTTTCCTATAAAATCTCTTAGAGCTTTTTTTGTAATCTTTCTCATCTAGTGAAGTTGGTGAGCAAGAGCTCTCACCTGAGACGTACCTGGTAGAGGTCGGGAACTCGTAAATCGCGTGTGTTCTTAGTTTCTGTCAAATAAAAACGATAACTACAATGAATTTACGTTGAATCAATCGGGATTTAAACCTTACAAGTTTTTATAGCAACATCCAGACAAAGGGATTCAACTGGTTTTGGATGGTTTTTAGGAGATAATTGTGGGCGACATCTTAAATCACGAATGATAAAATTGAGAATGATTCATTCATCATTACAAGCATAAAGCATATGACTATTAAATGTGATGCAAACTTTACGGGCACAAGGATGGTGTTATTGTATAACTTGAAGGAGATAATGTGAAGCTTACGAATTTAATTAACAATAGTGGTGAGAGTATAAAACTTGGGAATGTCTTGTTTGATATACGTTGGTGGATGACAAAGGTTCCTTGATATTAGTTGGATCACATTTACGGTGAACGGAATCAAGCTGCACATACTCATTTGAAAAAGGTTTAAGATAGTCTTAATGTGTTTCAATATATTGTAATCGACAGTGGTAATTTGATAAGCTATACTTTCTGTTTCCAGTCTAATTAATAAATAGAAATAAAAGATAGTGAATGTGAAACCGGTTTTTGCGTAAAATGGTATATAGATGTTTATTGATATAATTAGATGAAAGTTAGTCATAGCAAAATTATTAATTATACTAGATGAATATCCGCACTAGGCACATGTTTTTCATTTATAATATTTTTTGGTAAAAGATGTACAAAATTTTGATTATATTGGCAATGCTTTATTTAGATGTACCATTAAACACTGATTTTACAAAACATTTTTTAAGTATTTTGATAGTGTTTTATTGTAGTTGATATTTACCTATTTTATTAATATTAAACCGTTTTTATTTTTTTAATTTAATAGTGAAATTGTTATCTTAACAAGAATAATACATTAAATTCAAGCAACCAATCAAAATTTGAGATTTTGTTAGCTTCATAAGGCATGATTGGCATCACAGTTATATCAATGTTATGAAGTTTAATAGTGGAATTAACGCCATCACAATATTTTAGTGGTTGTGTCACACACGTGACTTCATTAAAGAAATTTCTCCTAACCTTAGTGCGTTTTCACGAAAAATAAGGTAGAGTCTGATATTGATCTTCATTTCTCAGAAAATACTTAATAAAATATTTAAACCAACAAGCAAAGTCATTTTTCTAAATATTTTACCCGAATTATATTTGATATTTGACATTTCATCGAATTTTATAACTGTTGTAACTCCTCGGGGTTGGTTTGGGATTATCCGGGTTTCGGGTTAGAAGTTTAGGTCTCGTTCGAGTATTTATAAATTTTTGTTCGGTTCGGATTCAGATACCCGTTTAAATTATGTAAAAATTAAAATTCAAATGAACTTAAAAAATCTCAAAAAATCAAAAACAAAATAATATACAACATATAAATTTAAATAATATATGATCCAATACCTAAAATTAATATGATAATTCATTTGTTTTGGGAATTTTGGTGAAGAAATGATAGTATTTCAACTATCTCCGATATTTTGACTATTTTTTATAAATTACAGCATCTCATAGTCATGTTCACTTTACAAGAAAATTTCTAGTTATTTTAGTTAATTTTTTTAGTTTAATATTGGACTTTTTAGTTGTTTTATTTAGGTTTGATCTTTTGGAAAATAATAAAATAAAAATTTCTTTCAAAATTTTAAATTTCTCTCTCTATAATCCTTTTATCTTACTCATTTTTTAATTATGAATATATTTTTTTTTATATTTTTGATTTTAAAACAATAAGTGTAAGGTTTCTGCTTCCAACTTCCCCTCTTAACTTA
Organism: Anastatica hierochuntica; assembly: GCA_900406275.1. Lineage (NCBI taxonomy): Eukaryota > Viridiplantae > Streptophyta > Magnoliopsida > Brassicales > Brassicaceae > Anastatica > Anastatica hierochuntica. Next base: position 5,898 of record OVAN01016137.1, read on the forward strand.
TGCTCTCAACTTTTACACTCAGCTCTTAGCTCTCAGCTCCGAGCTCCTGCTTCAGATGCTTTCAGTTAATCCACTCATTTCCACGATGCCAATCATGGCTATAGTATAAAAGGAAGAATGAAAAGACGCTAAAGAATGGAAAGCACGAACATAGTTATATATTTATGGCTAATTTTATAAGGCTATTTACATGTACTATTAGATGTCAAAAAAAATTTACATGTAATATTAATTGAAAATTTGTAAAACATTTGCTGTCAGGATTTTTTTGGTGGCAGTGTTATATTTTGAAGAATGATTTTGTGAATTTATGTGTGGATGATTATGTATGGATAATATTCATCAACAATACTATTATTTTTTAGGTATGTGTTTTTTGAAAAACATTGTTTTCTTAATCAAAATATCATATTGAAGATAAGCAAGCAATCTAACTTATTAAATATTTTAGTATAGTGAAGTTTGAGTAAATGTAATTTGAGTTCAATGAATTATAGAAGACTGAAAAATATTTAATGCTTTAGTTATTTATGTATCTAACTGAATAATAGGAATTACAAAGAATTATCATGACACTTTCAAATTGTGGCATTGCAAAAGTAAAGTGATAATGGTCAAAGAATAATTTTCTCTTTCTTAGTTTGATGTAGTAATGAGAGAAAACAAGATCTAATTCAGGTTGTGGAGTGCTTCAAATCTAGGAGTATGGTAAGACATGAAAAGGGTCTTCTTGCCAGAGAAAAGAACATAATGATGTGCTTCGAAAACAACAGCCGTTGATTAATAAGTTATCAAGACTTTGAAATGTGATACAACAAGCCATTAAGAAAATATTTGAGCTCATGATATGCACCATAAGCACCACATCCCCAATTTTATGTACCAACACCAACTTTGTCTTCATGAAGTATTGAGTGTTGTTCGGTTTCTTGCACACAAGGGGAAACCACAAAAGATCTTGTTGGTCTCTCTGAAGAATAACATAATTAAAATGTTCATTGTTCTTAGGTATAACATTAATTAACAATACAAATACTTGATTCAATATTTACCGGAGAAATCATTCATGTTTGTATTGGAGCTTCCTGGATTACGCGAGCATCCGTTGAACTGATTTTTTGTTTTCCACATTCACAGAAAATGTGCTTCCCTTCGTGGATATAATCACCCGAAAACAAAAAGAAAGCTGAATATTTGCACAATGTAAAAACATTATTTTCTTGAATAAGTGAAAACATCTCTTGTCTCTTGAGTATATATATGCATAAGTATGCTTTTTTAACTCTATGCACATAATTATTCAGCACCAAAAATTTCAATGGCTTCAGAGAATTCTATAACTCAAAATATAGGATTGATCTGAATTAGTCTCTCCCTTTATGTTATAAAAGATCACTTACGTAAGGAAACTTCACAAGAACAAAACTGATATTAAGATTATCGTCTATAAACTTTTAGGCACATACATTTTAAAGAGCGTAACCTTCTAAGTACTAGTTGACAAAGTCAACTTCATGAGCTTCAATGCTTTGGTCCTATATTATACCAAAAGTATGAACCTACACATTAAAAATTGTATGAGATCTTTAAATGACTCTATAGAACCGAGCAGTGATTTGGTTAGTTAATTACCTTAACAGGCTAACCATTGGGAGTAGATGTGCTAAAGCAAACGCCAAAAAATGGACTATCCAATGTCCAATAACCACAAAAAGTGTTAGTTTGAGAAAAACTGTTACTTACAAGCGCATGTAATAATTTTCTAGTTATATGTTGGACGGTTTGAGGAGACTTCGAATCAATGAATAAAACACAAGCTCAGAGTTTTAAGCAGTCATAAGCAAGTGATAAAACTTCAAGATTCCTAATCAATAAATTTCCCTCAGAGGAAGAATAGCTATTTTTTATAAGGTTCATCTACATCAAACGTTATCATTAATTGACTGAAATAAGAGATACTTAAGAACATCTTATGGGATATCTTGAGGTTTCTTCTAAAACCCAAGAGCGGACAAAATTTAGTGAAAACAAACATGCAAAAGTATCAGCGTTGTATATATTTAGAGGACAAGTTATATGGATTCAATCTCAGAAAACTATAATTATACAAAGTTTTGAATTTTCGGTTAGTAACATACTTTCAATGTAATCAATGGACAAAGAAATTTAATCGCCAAGAAACATAACCTGGTCCTAGGAGGTGCAAGTTTTGTGTCATAATGCAGCCAACTCAATCTAAAAAATATCAGTGCTTCTATACATTTTATCTAAAGGAAAAAAATGTTCTTTTGAATTGTATTTATTTCTTTTAGATTTAAAAAAAAAATATAAATTGGGATTGAGAAGAGGAAAGACCTTTCAATGAACTCCGACACCGTCGACTTCGTTACATCACCGCAATGCAGGAGCTAACGATACAAAGTAAATAGAGAAAATGAGAGAGAGAGAACAAAGCGTAAGCAACCTAGAAGCAACATCCAAATCTATTAGCGTCATGTGCTCTAGAGCTGCTACCATGGCCTATTGGTTTGCTGAGCCATCACACCACCACTGAACCATTGAAAAGAGGAAGATAGTCGAATTCGTTTTCTGTAGCTGAGACTCAGAGCCACCACAGTGAGATCCAATTTTAAGCCATCACACCATCATCAAAAGAGAAGAAAAGCTGACACCGTTTTCTATTGTTGAGTGCGAAAATAACCACAAAACCACAAAATAGTTTGAGTGATAGTGGATCATATTCTCACCCGATAACAAATTACTCGACACGAAAAAATTAGTTTGAATCAACAAATTGAATGTGCGTTATGAACTTCAAACAAAAATATAATCAAAATTAAGTGGACTGAGGAATAACTATCAAGCATTACGAAAAAATTGATTGGAATGTTTGGAGAGAAAAGATATTGCATTGAATCACTTACCATCTCATTGAAAGGAATTCGACTAGTTGTTGTCACCCCACAACCAGATTTAGATCTCAAGCTTGATTACTTTCAGATCCAAGTCACCCATATTTAGTTGTGCCTATTTGGTATCTTGAAATTTACTGAATCGCCAGAGGCTATCGTTCTCACCTCCTTCGGAATAAGGCCTCATCTTCTTGTGGAGACAAAGGGAAAACAAAGTGCATATATATAGCCAAGTAGTAATATGGGTCTCTGATGGTTGATTTCCAGTGGCAATAGATGACGAAATTGTTTCAAGATCGAATTTAGTAAATGATTTATGAGTCTTCAAAAAATCTAGTTAAGCAAATGCACTTTAAGGAGGAGAGAAGGAAGATGAAAGACTTTTACGCATAAGGAGAAGACGTAAAAGAGAAGACGAAAGGAAGAAGATGAAATTTTAATTAATAAATTGGCAAAATATAGAAGAGATGTGTCTTGTTCTAATCTGCCGACGTGGAGAGCTAATGGATAGAGCTATTCAAAATTCATATATATGATTTAGTATTTTGAAAATAAATTTACATATATTTAATACAAGGTATTGGCACGTGTCCTGGTGTAATTTTCTCAAATCAACCTATAGAGAAGTAATCTAAATAGTTTTGCTACTGTAAACTACCGACACTACATAGTAAAGGGAAATCTTGTTTCAAGAAGAGAAACAAACATTCTAGGTAGCAAAAATTTTGTCATACTCTGTCGCTATTAATAACCATAGCTTCAATAATATGGTTTGAGTAACCTGATACATCCTAGATGGCAAAATTTTTTGTCTAACTCATGATATTCAACTCGACTTTTCACTTATACATAGACAAATATATGTCCTTAATAAGAACTAAAGGAGGACTTTTGTTCTGGAGACATTCGGAGATGGAATATCTTGAGTTTGTTGAGCTTGTGCAACATCGACAAAAGAATGTAGGGTAAGACACTACAAAAAAGGTCTATTGTTGCATCATTTTTTTTTAAAACTTAACATCATTTTAAAAATTATGCATGAATTATATAGTCATTTTTAAAAGTGACTCTAAATCTGGTGAAGCTAAATCATTTTAGAAAATGAACTGATAGTATATATTTAGCATCATTTAAATTTCATTAGTATCATTTCTATTAAAAGATTCTATATTTTTATAACATCAATTTTTAAATGACGTTAAATTTAATATTTGCATCACTTTCAAACTAGTCCAAAACGTTTTAGTTACATCGGTTTTAAAGCAATGTTAAATTTAACATTTGCATCACTTTCAAATTGATTTAAAATATTTTACTTACATAGTTTTTAAAACGATGTTAAATTTAAAATTTGCATCACTTTCAAACTGATTCAAAACATTTTACTTACATCAGTTTAAATTGACGTTAAATTTAACATTTGCATCACTTTAAAACTGATTCAAAACATTTCACTTACATCGGTTTTAAAATGATGTTAAATTTAACATTTGCATCACTATAAAACTGATTCAAAACTTTTTACTTACATCAGTTATGAAATGACGTTAACGTTTGACTTACATCGTTTTACGTTATTTTGTAAAAATGATACTAAAATAATTTCGTGGAAGTTTATTTAATTGAATTTAAATTTTCAAATATTTAAATATTATTTGTATTGAGCGGCACAAGTGGTACAGTGGTTACCATCTCAGTTGGCCAAGCTCACTTACCTGGGTTCGAACCCGGGGTGATGCTCTTTTCAGGGAACTACTAAGCCACTATGCTGATGACAAAAATAAAATTATATTTCTATTCTGAATATATTTGGTCTAAATATTTTTGTATACTTAATAATAATCATATTTTCACAAACTCATAAACTGAATCAAGATCAAATATGAATATGCCTTCAACAAAGAAACTCCATTACATGAAAGTAATAAGATTCACTAGAATTAAGCAAACGAAAATAACACTAAAGTAATAAGATTTAAGTAACGAGTCATCTATCCTCAT
>OVAN01016138.1:0-10809 GCA_900406275.1 Anastatica hierochuntica
GTCTTAGCTTCTGTCTTTCGATTTTGCTGTTGATCCATATTGCATCAATAAGCTCCTTTGATCTTGACAGTACCCCTTTGATCTTGACAGTACTGATCTAATGTATTAGGTGGTAAAAGAGATTATATTAACACTGTGATCTAGGGTGGGAGACGTCAAAAAAAAAAAGATCTAGGGTGGGTTCTTCATTTTGGTAAGAACAAACTGGTTGTGCAATACATGCATCGCATCTTGTAGAATTCTTCATAGTACTGCAACATATGTTATATCAACAGGGCGGGTAAATCTGAGATAGAGTAGTGTATTTTTTCATTTCAGGTGCAATCTCATATTGATTAGAAAACTCATGGCAAATGTGGAAATTTTCAAAAAACCCAAAATATTATGATAGGTAGTGTAGCTTTTACTGTGTTTTTGTTAATTTTGTAGCTTTTTTTTAATGGCTCAACCATCTTTTTATATAACACAAAACATGCGTTCATGATAAAACAACATGCTATGTTTTACTCAAAGTTTTGGTTATAAGTATTTTTGCATATATTCTTGATCCAAATGTACATGATTTGCTCCTACCATCTTAATTTGAGATGAAATATTATAAAAAGATGTATACTATCATATTATAATTTTGGAAGTTAGTAATCTCTATTTTTCACTTGTGACACATAGAAGCACTTTATGTGAGGCAATTTACAAAAGTATCCATATGCATTATGTGATGGGCTAATATTAACATATATTCACTATTATAGTTTGACAATTAATAACCAATTTTTATGACATTTTCCCCATCCAATACATTTTGTTAAAAGAAACCAACTTATGTGTTTGTTATGATAGATAATCACTTATATCCAAATGATAAATATAATTACTAAGTAATGTAACTTCTCTAATTTGTACCAACATATTAAATGATGTGAACATAATGTGACACACAATGCTGAATTAGATTTGTTAATATTGCGCCTCTTATGTTGTTCATCACTTTATCATTTTAATTCAAAACTGAAATCTATTTTATAAACTAAAAAATTATATTATGCTGTTTGATCTATGTTTTCCTAAATATGTTTATGTGTTTTATTCATTGAGCAGCCACACTTTAGTTATACCTTATTTTAAAACAATAATGAAGAGATATGATTACATTTCAGAACAACTTCATGAGCCCAAGAATAAGAATCATAGAATTTGGAAACCACTATGTTTTGTCTCTCCCGTGACTGAATTTATGTGCCGCCAATGTGAAAACTATTATGTTTTGTATTTTGTCTTTCTTTTCTCGTTTTGTTTGATTTTTAGTCGTTTTTATTTGATTCAAATATGGGAGATCCATGGTTCCTCTCAGTGTTTTCGTTCTGTGACAAGATTTCGTTTTGTTCCGGATTGGATGGTCAATTACCCAGAAGGTTTACGATCTCATGTGGATCAGAAGATCAACATTTTTCTCAAAAGTAACAACATGATTTTGGAAAGATGAGGAAATGATTTCTACAGGCTTCACGAAAATGAACACGAACATAGCACCAGTAAGTATTTGATCTTTCAGAATTCAGTGGAATTTACAGTAACTATGAATGTTCAACTATCGTGCCTAACTTGTTTTTTTACATTGTGTAACTATCTAGTAAACATAAGGGAAAATGGCACGCCGGTTAGCCGGATAATTCTCAAACTTCCTGAGATACCACCGGTGCGTTTCTCCCGCAGCTATTGTCAAATTCCCAACCTACAAAAGAGAATGACATCAAATACAAATCATTAAGACATATAAGGATTTCAATGGTGAACTTGGAAATCAGAAAGTGCTTCCGTACCACGAAACCAACGAGAAACCAGATAGTTATATCCGTTCCTCCGCTCGCAATCAGCATACCCACGTATAAAACCTAAATTTTCCATAGCATCATTTCATAAGCGAAGCGAAGAAAAGGAGAACATAGAGATATCTATTAGTCGAGGTATGTTATTATTACGATTTCTGCCAAGTAATGTGGAGAAGAGACTATCTCAAACCAATCTCCATGCGGGATTACGTACTCGTTTTCTTTGCTAGGATCGTCACGGAGCGATCCCTGCGTTAAACGTTTTTGTATATTTATCAGGATCTATAAAATGCACAAACAATAAAACCAAAAATCGGTTTGTTAAAAAAACTTACAAGAATTGCGTGGCAGCGGCGTTGATGCATCCATCCCCAGAGAAAAATGACTCCACCGAGCAATTGGCACGGTCCAAGCTTCATCAGAGGGCTAATAGACGATAATATATTAAACTCCGGTGCTGAGGTATGCCTTTTCCCTTTAGCAATGAACTCAGCCACTTGATTCCCGGCGAAACTTGCTACGTCTGGAGCAATACTGAGGCAAAGCGATAAAGGCGCAGCTGTATAGAAACTAGAAAAATCCAAATTAAAGCCGATTCAAACTTTTAGACTTTCTTGAACTTGAGGAGGTTTTCTCACTTACAAGCATCCTGTGAAATAACCAAGAATGTGCATTCGAGCATTCGGGCTATACTTAAACACATAGATCGACTCAATAAGGCGTCTCAAGACTTGGATTTCCATCAAAATAAGTAGAAACACGGAACGCCACACCTTAAACCGATGCTCTATAGGAGTCAAATGGGATTTATGAAACGAGAAAACATGGGAACCGCCGGTTAAATGGCTAGCAATGTCGGAAAATTGGAACTCATCCGAAGATAAAGGAGCCATTTTGCAAGCATAAATCCAAGTGGTAGCAAGCAAGAGAGTCGTCCACGCCACTCCAATAACGTAAAAGTGACCAAAGAATCTCTGAGGAACTGTCCACTTCTGCATCCATAACAACAGAGGAGGATTCAAGAGTCGAGACATTCACAAAAAACCGAATTTTTTCGATTCCTAGAACCTAATTCAAGCCCCCTTTTTTCATATTCAGCATCCAAAACAGAACATTCCTGAATTTGAAAACTCGAGGTTGAAACTGAAAGTAACATGCTTTTCAAAAGGGGCCTGATGATTTCAATGGGTTCTTCAAGAAAAGGATGAAGTAAAAGCTAAAGGAGAAACCTGAGACGAGGGCTGAAGAATCTTGCCTCTCCCGGCGAAAGCGAGAACAAGTTGATGAAAAGATCGAAGCTTTGAATTGGGTATTAAAGAGATCACAAGAGGAAGTATAGCAACGATCCAAGCAGCTCTAATCAACAACATGATCCCTAATTCCATTCTTCTTTTTCTTTCTCTCCACACAAAGATCAAATCGAAAAGCTTTAATCTTTTCTCCGATGAGCACGATCGAAAACAAGGTGAATTTGATAATAAGACAATGGAAGAACGAAACTATATTAATCACCTTTCTTTCTGAAAGATTTGGAATCTATAGTTGCTTGCTTGCTTGAATCGTATAATAATCATCGCTTTGATCCCAAGCCTCGTCAACTGTATCGACGACGTTGATTCTCAGATTTCTCCACCGACACCAGTAACTTTTTGAAGATAAAGGCCCGTGCGTGATATTGTTAGGCCCAAAATCCACAAGTTTTGTTTTGCAACTATTTTACACGAAAATATGACAAAACCCTTTTGAAGACAAAGACCCATGATGATGTTTTAGTCAAATGCTTTTATTTGTTTAATCTGAACCAAAAATATTCCCGTTCTAATGACAAAGATTTCTCTTTGCAGGTTTTGTCTTAAGTAGGATTAGGAAAAAAAATGGAACCGAAAACTCGAACCGAATCCGACAAAAATACCCCAACTGAACACGAGACAAATATCGAACGGGTTTTGTTTCACGGTATTTCGGGTATTAGGTATTATCCGAAACGAGAACTCGAACAATATCCCAAAAAATTTCGAAATACCCCAAAATCTTAAACCTAAACCCGAACCCGAAACTCGAAATAACGAAAAACCCAAACATAAACCCAAACCCAAAACTCAAAATAATCGGAAAATTCAAAAATCTTGAACTCGAACCCAAAACCAGAAAAAAATCTGAAAAAAAACCCGGAAAAACTGAAAATACCCAAATTTGAACCCGAAAAACTCTAAAATACATAAATCCGAACCAAACCCAAAATACTTTTGGGTATACCCGAGTTTTTCCTATGTTACTAAACCCGAATCCGAATGAACCCGAACCGAACTTTAAAAATACCTGAAATAGGCTAAACTTTAAGTATCTAAAAACCTGAACTCAAATGGACTCGACCCGAAACCCAAAACGCCCAGCCTAGTCTTAAGCCTACAAGTTTTCAGTTTCGGATTCTTTTTTGTAGAAATACACATATGGTCATACGATTGATTTGTCACGGAGGTGAAGCAGAGATGCTTGGAGGCTGACACACAAACACACCTACTTGGCCTTTCTCCTTTCTCCTTTTTCCTTTTACCTTTTTTAACATCTCCACAAGATTTTGGGGCACAAGTATATGATTGTAGTCATTCATTCTCATGTCATCTATAATGATATTTTGTGACAACTAATTTGGATTTTGATAAGCAAAGTATATTATCAAAACTATTCATGTATTCAAACTTCCATAATCCATAGCTCAACATAATGTTACAACCATTTCTGTCAAAAATTACTATCTTCACATGAAACAGAGAAACAATGTTCTCATTGAGTACCCACGTGTTTCTTACAACAGAAAACGCACATTTCGAACAAACATCGTATCACGAAGGCGCATCAGGTCGAGATGGGTTGCGACCAAGACCAAGTCCCAAACCCAAAGGAACACTTTCACTCTTTGACTTCCCATGTTTACTACTATGGCTATGGCTATGGCTGCACTTGGAAGAATGAACATGTGCTGACTGTGAACTATGTATCGGGTTAACATCGATAGCGATGTGGCCATTACCGTTTTGAAGGTTTGAATTCCGCTGCATCTGCATCATACTAATACCACCCTCTTGTCTCTGTGTTGGGTCTTCTTCATGACACTCGATATCTTCGTTATAACCTTTCACTAGGAAATCCGAGCAGTTTCTTCTGCACCCGAGATCATATGGATTCCTGAAGCGACCGCCTGGGCCTCTAAGGTAGCTGTACCGCAGTGCATTAGCCATTTCGTTTGTGGTTATATTCCTCGATATCTGTACAAAAATAAAAAGGACAGATTGGGATCTTCAACTTCGACGAGAAAAACACCCCATCATGAAACTAGATTAATCCTCTCTAGCCTTCTTATTTTTTCAGTTCTAGCTCCGGCGGAGATGTTAACTCTGAGCACTTAGATGAACAAAGACGTGCAAATAAGAAAAGAGGAGTAATGGACTCACCTGTGACCCTTGTATGACTGTTAAGACGGCAACTGAAAAGAAGAGGCAGAATTCAACAATCAGAAAAGATAAAGCACCCACATGATTACTAGCGACATGACTCATCCATGCTCCAAAAGAAGATGGAGCTGAAGGATCACTCAAGACTCCTACATGTATATAATATAAACATTAAATTTTTGTTTTCTATAGATTTCGATCCATCATGATTAAAAGGCATCATCCATTTACAAACATACTTGCAAGTGTGACGCCCCCTGTTATCAGCATCGCAAGAACTTCAAGTAGAAGAAAAAGAAAAAAGTCCCACTTGTTTTTCTGCAAATGTTAAAAGAATGACAAACCCGATCCACATATTAAGATCATGCTCAAACTGCCAAAATAAGAGATCAACTACAAGCAATCAAAACAAATGGAACAAGTGATGGGAAACAACAGAAACTAAACTTACTTTTCCAACACAGTTTGATACCCAAGGACAATGGTGATCAAATTGCTCTACACAACGATCACAGGTGGAACAGTGCTTAGCTCGAAGAGGTCTGATAATCTGAACGAAAATTTGGAAGAATAAAGGTAAAGTTCAGGGTGTGTATCAATGATGTGATATTTGGTTTTAATATTTAAGAAAGACGTAAGAAGGAAGTTGAGCAGGTACCTTGCATGTTGCACATAGCTGTGTCCAATTCCCAGCAAGCAAAGCAGGGTGGTTTAGCTCTACTTTGAGCAGTGGTTCCTGTAAAGGGGTAAGAAAACCTATAATGACACTTGAACAGAAAAACAGTACTCATGATAACCTCTAATCATATAATATGGACAATCATGTCACTAACATCGTCTTTCATGGTCTGCGGATCATGGATATTCATTCTGATGTAACCTGGATTCTTTCTGCAGAAAAGTATTGATAACATAAAACGATAAGAAAACGATGAAGAGCATTGGGTGTAGAATACTAACGTAATCTTAATATGCAAGGGACACGAAATACAAGAAATTGATGCATACTAAAGATACATTACTAATAAACAGACAACGGAAAGAGGCAGATACAAGGCCATTTTTAATAGACATACGAAATGGAAACGAAGAAAGATAGGGTGAGCATATACCTACTACAACGGTAAAACAAAACTAGTCCTGCAGTGGCAAGAAGGAATCCAAGCCATGCAAGCACACCAATCCCAGTTGTTAACTTTGGCAGATTGGACGCTGCAATGACCAAAGGGTTCATCAAATAATAAGCAATCATTGATATGTTGCAGACAGAAGAGATTCAAGTAAGACCAGAGTAACTACCCAAAACAACAGAATTAGTATATATGAGCAGAAGCAACAAGATCATGAACCAAAGAACTGGAGCAAGTCCCAGCTTTGACAATCTACCAAGGAGACTGTTTCCATCAAACCGCTTCTCAAGCAGCCTTCTAGCATTACCCTGCGTATAAGTAGAGTTTAGCGATAGCAATTTGTTTCCAGGCATGCAAATGTCTAATGTGATGCACATTTATTGCCGGTAAGTATCAAGCCAATAGAATGATCTAACTACCATTTACTGCATGCAGCAGTAGCCATTACCAAAGCATCAATCTAAAAGTATAACTAAAAACTGCTACACAACAGAAAAAGCGAAACAGATACATACAAGAAAAAAAGAAACTTGTCTGTGATTCTTTTCAGCAGCAAGTTGTGCGGGGGTAAGCCCTGTATTGTCAGTAATCATCAAATCCTCTTTCTTCCCAGCTTGCACCAAGACAGTGCAAGCCTCCAAATTACCTCGGATGGCTGCCCAGTGCAAAGGAGTGCAGCCTGATAAAGGAATCAATAGCGGAGAAAATATTTTAGAAAAGTACGGTTTTCTAATCAAACAAAATAAAAAAAGAAGATTTCGAAGAAAAAATATGTTTGTAACAACCTTCTTTGTCCTGTCGTCCTCTATATGCGTCTAGAAATAAAAGCAGGCGAATGGAATCTGCAAAACCTTTATATGCAGCCCTGGATTTCTCAAAACATGAGAAGAAAAGAAAGACAATTAGACCTGTCTGAATAGAAAAATGAAAATAGCGATATAATTTGAAGTCAACATAAGCAAGCTAAAAATCATGCAGCAGAGTAATGCATGCAACAGTAAAGATCTCTGAATAGAACAACGAGAATAAAAATAACCAATATAACTCTAGATGAAAATAGTAATACGTATTTCACATATATTAATGTAGAGAACAAGCAAAAGGAAATTATAGACAGAAACTAATTAAAATCTAGCCAGCATATTTGGAAACTAGGACAACCTATAGATTTATGGAAAAGATCAATTCTACGGGAACTACCAAAGACAACAAATAAATTTATTCCCGACTCCATATGAGCATGCAAACCTAAACATAAAGAGGTAAAAATGAAAAGAAGCAAAAAACTAAGAAGGCAGGCTTGTGTTCCACTTTGCAGCAACCTTACCAGTGCAAGGGGCTTCTTCCATCATTATCGGGAACATCAGGATCAGCATTCCACTTTGAGACGACGTGACAGAGAAAAGCAGTCTGGCCATACTGTGCTGCAACATGTGTTGGCTACAAACAGTTTAACATGGCAATTAATATGCACCCTTTGAGAACTTAACGAAAGGAGATGAGATATTTGATAGGGTCCAGGAGGAGGAATTCAACAATAATCCAAACTTTACTGAGAAATTTCAAGAATAAGAAGACCTCAGTTTTTTAACCACCAAAAGAAATGAAGTTGGCAGGAGACAAGGTCTCTTGAAATTTCTAAATAAAGGCGATATCACTGTGAACATTTTCTACAAGCTGATTAAATAAGACGATGAGTAATGGGTCATGAGAATCTTCACTATTGTTCCAAGACAAGTAATCTAATTTTACAAGGGGCAAGCAGGTACCTAGAGCAAGCCATTTTTATGCATAATGTTTGTTAGAACATAAGCTAGTCTTCTACTGAAACAAGTGGCGAAGATATCAAGTGATGATGTACCTACATGAACCTCAAAACATATCCATCTTACTAGAAAAATGCAACCATAACATGACAAGCAGTACTAGTTACAGAACCTGAGCTCCGGCTAGAAGCAAAGGGAAACTAACATTCAAACATAACATCAATCTGTCTTAAAAAACATGATGCATCATAGTTTAAAGACGAATTGAACCTGATAGCCATACATATCTGTTGCATCTACCCTTGCACCCTCTTGTAGTAAGAGTTCCGCGACTTGTATCGCACCACGAACAGCACTCCAATGCAATGCAGTCTGTCCAGTATGATCTGTGGCATTTACATCTCCACCATGCTGCAAAAAAACCGAAAAATCGAAATGGATCACTGGTTAATGATTCAACACACCAACAGAAATCACCCATTAACAAACAAATAAGCTAACACAGAGCCTAAAGAAGAAAACGTCTTTACACAATCCATGGGAATCTTCATGAGCTAAAGCAGAAAAAAAACCACAGACCTCGATAATGTACTGAGCAACAGCAGTGCGATTGTTCAAAGCAGACCATTGAAGAGCATAGTAGCCAAGACTATCAGGCTCAGAAACAGAGCAACCTTCACACTCCACCAATCTATGAAGCTTCTCCAAATCACCATAAGCCGAAGCGGTATAAACATCGTTCTTCAAACTCTCATCTTCAATCACTGTAGAGCTCGATTCTTCATTCACGTTGGGATTAGATTGGACTTCTTCCTCCACCACCTCAATCTCCGACGATGACATGGCTTCGGAAGAAAACAAGATCCGATGATGATTTGTGTGAGGATCTGATTTTAGTTTTTCATGGATTTGAGGTTGACCTTGATGATTAAATCGTGAGATTTGTAGGGGAAATGAGAGAGGTCGCTAGGGTTTTTCTGGGGAATCAGAGGAAGACGAAGAAGAATTTTTTTTTTTTTTTGATGAATTGAAAGACTTTTAAAAAATATTGCGATGGCTGTTGACTCGAAAATGGAAGAAGAAGGAGAAGAATTTCAAATCTTGACCGTTCACTGTATATTTTTTAAATCATATCAGAAAAAATTATTTGTATAAAACTATAAATCAATTATCATTTTTTTGGGTATTGTATCATTAGTAAAATCAATACTATAATAGTTGGTGTGTCTCTCCAATTGATTGACAACTCAGACCATCTCCAACCAACTCTATATTTATCTCTATATTTTTTTCTAAAATAGAGGAGTTCTATTATAGAGGTAGATTTGCTTCAATGTATTACTCTATAATAGAGTTTCTCTATTTTTAGGGGAAAATATAGAGGAATGTTACTTTTGACTCCAAATATAGAGACAAAAATAGCAATCCTCTATATTTTTCCCTAAAATAGAGGAACTCTATTATAGAGGAAAATATAGAGACATACATTGGAGATGCTCTCAGTATTTTGAGACTCCAAAAAATCGACACATCATCCAAAATTTATAACTAAGAACCAATCAAAATAAAACAAAATAATTCTTTCTCAATTTTTTTTCCTAAAACGTAATCGTCGTCTTCGAAAGCTAGGGAGCAGACAAAGCAAGATCGTCGGGATCGTAATAACCACGAGAGAGAGATCTGAGAGAGAGAATGGATCAGAAGAGAGATCTGAGAGAAAGAGAATGGATTAGATCTTGAATAAAGTTGGATTGTACTGGTTAGGGAAGAAGGCGAACAAGCAGCTCGATTCCGTCAGTGATGATATCAATTTGCGCTTCTCTCTTTCTACGCGATTCACTACTAACTTTACTTTTTGTCCATCACGAATCGATGAATTTCGGTTTTCGAGTTCTGATTTGGATCCAATGCTTTTGCAAAATTTGATTCAGCTTTCGTGCTATGGATACACTTCACGAGATTTCTCTTCTCCGCCTCTTCGAAATTGTCTTCGATGACTGCGTCATTGAGATTAATGAGACCGGTAAGCAAGTTCCCCCGAACTATGATTGTCGATTTCGCTGGAAAAACTCAATAATTTCATGTCTGTAATTGAAATCTAGCTTTGGGATTTAGGGTTCATGACTTTTGTATTATTGCCTATTGAGCTGAAACTATGATTGGAGTCTAGATTTTACAAGTGTTGGCGAGAAAATTTGTATTATTCTTATTGATTATTCACAAGAAAATTTTGAACACCCAAAAACTGAAACCTAAAGAAAATGATGCTACTTTGTTATCCGAATCGGTCACTGGTATTATTCAGATGCTGTAATATCTCTTTGGCAGGGACACAATTGAAGTACAAGCCTGGAATAATAATGGGTGGGAAGAACTTGGTTCACAATTGTGCTCTAAGTTGATCCATCTGCTATTATATGGATCTTGGTTTGTAGGCATGATGAGTCTTTAATCCAACTTCTGTACAGTGAATTTGGAAAAAGAAAAGGTTATAGCTAGGGGTGGGCAAAATACCCGAATCCGAAAAACCGAACCGAACCCGATCCGAAAAAGTAGCATCGAACCCGAACCGAAATTAATAAAAAAACCCGAATGGATCCTAAACTTCAATACCCGAAAAACCGAACCCGAA
>OVAN01016139.1:0-10809 GCA_900406275.1 Anastatica hierochuntica
CCATTGGCTTTTTAGACTGTGTGTCTAGAGTCAATGAGCGCAAGAAGGGATGTGAATTGTGAATTGTGGTTGATGGTGGGTGGATTACCAATGGCAAGGGGCAAGCCTCGACGATCCATCGGGATCAACCTCCCATATAGGATGGATGTGTGTTGCATTGCATAATATATGTTGTGTGTTTGTGTGTTGCAATGCATGATGTTTGATTGATTGTTCCTAAAGGTTGCTTGATTTCTATTATTGCACGTCTGGTTTCGATAGGATAGCTTAGACCCGATTCTCACTGAGCAAAATAGTTGCTCATTAGACTCTTCGTTTTGCAGGAAACAAGTAGAGGGTTACCTTACGGGCGTGAAGGAGGCGACTAACCGGTGTAGTTTTCTTCCCCTTTTTGCTAAAACATAAGTTTGTAAGATATAACGAACGGGTTTTGGAGCGCTAGGCTCAATGTGTATATGGCTTGTATGATGTTTAAACACTTATCTTAAAATGTATAAAATGTTTAATAACTAAAACCTAAGTTTCACCTGAAACGGAGTTCTGGTTCAGGACGAACCAACTAGCGGATTAATTTAGGACGGTCGGCCGAAGGCTAACTCCGCTAGGGGTGTACGTTCGGATTTTTGGTCGGGAATTCCTGAATGCGTTTCGGAGTTCTTGATCTTAGGGTTCGGGCGTGCATCAGTAGCATCTCCGGTTTAGTAAAGGGTTCGCTTAATTAGCTGTACATGTTCTTGTTTGATTGTTGTGCGGTTAATTAAGTTGACTTTGACCTAGACCGTATCGGGGGTGTTACAGGCATCCTCTGGAATAACCATCACCGCCCATGGACGACCAAGGGACTTTCGTTGCGCCGAAACTCTGCCCGAGCCAACACCGCTTCCTGCCATGCACAGGACGCGTCCTGCTGGGAATAAAGCGAAGAGAGCTCGCCCCCGAACAAACCAGAGCCTTTCCAGACCAAATCAAAAGTAGATTCCATCCTCGACGTCGAGGGAGGAAGAGCAACTGCGACATAACCCCTAGCGAAACTTAGCCAACCCAATCTGCGCCATTGCAGATCAGTCGGAGCCGCCACCGGAGAGCGCAACACAATCACGCACCTTCTTTTCCAACAGATCTTATTAGTCGATCCAAGAGAGAAAATGAGCCAAGCAATAGATATTATCCTAAAAAATCGACTCTGCTCCTCATCACCATCAACTCCTCGCCGCGTCTCCACCCACCGACGAAGCACTACCACTAATCCGGCTGGAAGAAGCGGCTTCACTTCACGATTCGCACATGCGCAAGAATATCGAAGCAGAGGGGGGGGAAGGAGAAGAGCAAAAGGAAAAGGAGAAGAGGGGAAGAGTTGAGCCGCCCGGCGGCAGCGGAGGGACAATGAATTTAGGTTTTTCTCGAGAGGAAGCGATGAGAGAGAAAAACGAGAACAATTAAGTTTTTTCTGTTTTTTATCAACTTAGATTCGTTCAAGATTGTTTTACATGTATCAAAAAATAATTAAATGTTCTATTTTACCCTTATTTAATACATTGTTTTATTTGATTTGTCTACTAAATGACCTAAAAGAATATGGATAAAACTGAAAAATTTGACATATAATTGCATTGGAAAATATAACGACACTTAAAATGAAAAAAAAGTTAAAGTTTAAAACGACATCTAAAATGTAATGGATGAAATACGTGTGATTTTGGTTATCTAAAACTTCGATTGAAAAGGAAACATATCTACCATAAAAGCAAAGATTTTTAAAAAATCAGTCACCAGTATTACAAAAGTTTGTAACTATTAAGATGTTAAAGTAGAAAGTAATTAGCAGACTTAAGTCTAAGTCATTTCCAGTGAGGTCCTATATATATTCCCGCTCATTCAAACCAGTTGAATCCTTAAGTTATTTGAATGGGTCTAATCGGGTAATTAGGAAGTACTGGTTAGTTAGTGGGTACTCTCTCCATCACCACACATCTTCCAACCATTCTTTTTAAAATTTTTGTTCCATCTCTACGAAGACCAAAGCGACATAAAAGTCATCTTAACCGTTGAATTGTTGACTAGTGAGGCAAAATCAACGGCCGAAATAGCCTTATCGTATTACGGAAACCAGAAAAGAAGTTATGAAGAGAGAAAAAGAGAAGTAAAGAGACGAAGGGAGGAGAGAAGAGGTAGAGACTGAGCTCTGCCGGAATTTTCTCTCTTTGTGGATTGCGATGTCAAGACGAAGAAGTAATCGTGTTAGAAATAGTAGATTCCTCACTGATCCTTCACCTATTACTATAATTGATGATGGTAACATCCAATTTCTTCTTCTCTCGCTCTCGATTTTCTCTCAAAAGAACTTTAGTTTCTTGGTATCGGAAGGTTAGGGTTTTTGGGGAATGCGATAATCTCTTAGAAATTCGTTTACTTTTTCTTCTTTGAAGCTTGTATGCGGTAATGCAGCTTAATCGGAGTTTTAGAATTGCTTGCTCGACCCAAAACTCTAAACTTGCTTAGAAAATCGTTACTTCACTGGAAATTTGGACGTGAGTCTGCATGACTTGTTTTGGTGAATTTTCTCAACTGGAAAATCTTCAGTTGTTATGTTAACATTTTTGTGGATGACTTGGGTTTAAATTTGGATGATCAACATGTTTATATATTACAGATTGTGTGGAAGATGAACTTGCAACCCATAGGTCGTGTTGGAAGCATATTGCTGCTTTAAATATCCGCATTTCAAAATCAAAGCTCGCCAAGGAGGAGTTTCATATATTCAAATTGAACGCTCCTTGTTTCTATGAGGAATGCATTCGCCGTGAAAGGTCTTCAAGAAGAATCAAGTGCAAGTATTTGGTCTCCAAGCTACAGAAGAAACTCAATTCCAATACATTTATGAATTACCTAGAGTAAGCAATTTGTCTTTTTTGAATCGGAAAAGAAGGGATTGTGCTTGTTTGTGGTTTTTTCTAATGTGTTCACTTAGATTTTTAATTAATGTGAATAGGGACTTGTGGATGGGCTTCTCGGATGCCAAAAAGAATTCTTTTGTCTACTTAGATTGTCTGTGGTTCAGTATGTACAAAAGCCAGAATCGTAAAATTAGAAGCAGCGTTTTCAAGTCAATTAAGACAAAGCAGATCTTCTCAAAGAAATACGTCTTTCTTCCTATTGTATACTCGTTAGTTAACTATGCCATATTTGTTCTTCAAACAGTTACGAATTGCAGTGGTTTGTATCCATTTTCTTTCGTTTAATGTCTTCAGGAGCCACTGGAGTTTGTTGATTTTTTGCAATTTTGGAGAAGATCTTAATTCAGATAATGGAAACACATGCATGCTGTTTCTTGATTCACTAAAAACGACAGGCTCTTGGCAGCGGCTTGAACCTGATATAAGAAAGTGAGTACTCTCTCTTTATTCATCCTCAGCGACGAATATGGCATTTCTGTATAAAAGCTCGCATAACAATATGTTTGTGATTCTTCTTGTAATTCAGGTTTGTGTTGGAAGCATATAGAAACAAGAGAAAAACTGAAGACCCAAACTTGGTTAATGAAATCCCCCTCTATGTGCCAGAGGTAACAAGTGTATCTACCAAGTTATTTCACATTTCTTGATGATGATATCTCAGAACTAGATTGACTTATCATAATTTTAGGTTCCACAGCAGACAAATGATGTGGAATGTGGAAGCTTTGTCCTCTACTACATTCAGCGGTTTATAGAAGATGCCCCTGAAACCTTCAGCTTCGACGATTTGCCATATTTTGTAAGAAAATTACTCCATAAACATGTTAATCGTTGTTAACAATAAGCAGGTTGTATTTTTGGGGGAATCTTGAAATGCCCACCCGGTTTCATTTTTGTTGTGCAGATGAAAGAGGACTGGTTTAGCCATAAAGACTTGGAAGTGTTCTGCAACAAGCTTGATTCTTTGGGAACCATCCATTGACCAAAGTATTAACTCCGAAAGGCTTTAACCTATCAGCATAGTGCAGAATATTAGTAAAAAATTAGTTCAACCTGGGGACGTGAGAAGATGAACTTGGGAAGATTCAAACTAGAGAAGAAAATCTGAAGATGTTATCAGTTAGTATGAAATCTCAAACTTCATTAGGGGATTCTTTAGAGTTGCCTTCTTGTATGCATATATTTTTTTCCGGTTTCTTTGATGTATCTGTCAAATTGTTCTTCTGGCTTTGATGTATAAATTGTTTCCCTAAATCATTGTCATCATCTAGCAAAGATCATATGGCTCCAAAGAAGTGATGCTTGAATTATCAGAGGTGACACTTTAGTTATCATCTTTATCAACTCTGTTTCACACCTCAAGGTAATCAAATCAGCCATTTCATCTAGATCAGACTGTATAAATTAATATTGTTTCGTATTCTTTCATGCTTCACCATGTATAATTCATTTTTATTCATAGTTTCATTATTTTGTAGGACAATTGGTCAAGTTGATGAAACAAATGGCACTACTGATAGAGGTGGCGAAAGATGATGAAAAAAGTGGTACTCTTGATGGATTTGATGAATATGAGGGTAAAAAATTTGGTAACTTTGATGGATGTGGTGAGACACTATAAATTTTGTGAAGAATCCATAGTGGTGGAGATGAGACAAAGAGTATATATTAAGATTCCGTAACAAATAAAAAAAACAATGTAAAAAAACTTCAAAACCAAATCGATCACAGATAGAGAAAATTTGTAAAACAACTACATCATAAACGATTTAGTTTCTTGTATTTAGTTTCTTGTTCAACAAGTAACTAAACCTAGGACGGGTGAATTTGCTACGGAGAAACATATCGGCCATAACCTTATACATGGCTTCGGTTAAGTGGACTCCGTCCCAATTGATGTACAGACTCGGGTCCTTACACACTGTGGCTGTAGACGTCCCACACGTCTCAAACACCTGAAAGTTGTATGGCTCTCCTACTCCACAGCACGCCTTGAACTTCTCAGAGATACCAAACTTGCTAGGATTTTTAATCACCGTGCGGTACGCGTTCCAGTAATCTGCATAAACAATTGTCGCATTCGGATACTTGATCCTATATATAGTTATGAAAATACCATTCATTAGCATTTTGTCGAACAGAAATTCCATATATAAAAGTATTAAGTAAACTGACCTAAGTTGTTTAAGTTTGGTTTGAAGAGCAAGATTGTGAGAGTAACTCTGGTTATTGGCACTCTGCACGCATCCTAGATTGTCTCGATCGTCTTCTGCAGCCAGTGACATCGCTAACGTCAAGCATCCTGTTGCTGGATGTCCTTGTACCAACATATACTTCACACCTTTGTTCAACAGCGTCTGCAATTATGCAAGTGAGAAACGTTGTAAACCTAAGCTAGTAAGACCAATCCAAATCAAACCGGCTGGTTACGTTCACCATCAGCAGACCTTTTTCTTCCATTAAGTTCTAGACCAGCCTGGTTTATGAGGTTATCAAGAACTTCAAGAACTATAACATAAGGTTCGATTAGATTGCACAACCACTTGCACATTCTTATGCACTAAATCACTCCAAACAATGTACATGGTATAAAAAAAAGTTTCCGAAAATATCACTCTTTTAAGAATGTTATACTTTTTAATCCAAAAATCATTTTTTTTTTCAGAAGTAGCATAAACACCAAAATTTATTTCAAACGGTATAAATGTTAATTCTTGGGTTTGAGTGTTGTTGAATAAAAAAAAACTCATGGTTTGAGTTTAGTATTTTGTTTATGGTTTAATATTTAAGGTTGATTATGGATTGAGTATTTCAAATATTTAGAATTTACTTTTAGTCTTGCTGGTTTCCAGAAACGCAGACTTTAATACTTTTCTGTTCAAAATAAAAGAAGTTTAAAGTTGTGGCACATGAGCTAAAAAATCATTAACTTTTGTTGTTTTTTAAATAAAACATCATTTATCATCAAATTAATTACAATTCAACCAATAGAAAACTAAACTGCATAATGAAAATAATCAAATGTCCAAAAACATATTTAATTTTGCTTTGAAAACTGAAAATATATTTTAAATTGAAACAAAAAATGGACTAAAACTTCTTTCAATTTGAGAGAGAAAGTATTAATTTTAGGGGAAAATAATAAAGGTAGTTTTGGACAAAAACTTAAAAAAGTTGTAGTATATTCGTTTTAGAAAGTTATACTCCTCTGTTTCGCCAAAAGTGTCATTCTGACATTTCCACACAAATTAAAGAAACATTTAAAATGTCTTTGTTGTCCTTCATTAATACATTAAAAACATTTTCTCTTTCCAATCAATACATTTAAACTGTAAGGTTGAAATCAGAATTCTATTTATAAATTTTCATTGAAAATCTGAAATGACACTTTTTGTAAAACAAAACAAAGACCTTAAAACGACACATTTTGCGAAACGGAGAGAGTATGTTCTAAACTTTTCAGACTAATTAAAGATACAATAAATATTTAGTAGTAAATATATTACTTGTCTAACTAAACGTTTTTCAAAAATAATCAATCAAAATATTCATTTAATCAAATATTATCCATTAATATTTTTAAAATTCTACAATTTATTATTATCAATTTATGAGATGTACCTTAAAAACCTAGAAAATTTATCTAGGTGAAACAAGAAAAAAAAAATCAAAATCTAACTTTCGAGGGAGTGTTTCTCAAAATTACCCAATGGTACCATATTTCGGTTATCCTCGAATTGGTTTATTATTGTTTTAGATACGCAAACTTAATTGTATTGATAAAAAAAAAAAGATTAACAAGAAAATTACCTCTAAGAACCTTGTAAAAGTTGAAATGCTAAGTTGTCTAATGGTGTCACTTGATACAGTTGATCCAAGTATGTATGCATAGTCGTTCACTCCGATTTCTCCGATCCAGAAAAGAGAATCTTTAAACAAGGAAACCTTCTGTTTTGGTCCAAGTGTCTCTAAGTACTTTTCGAACCACATAAGCTCCGTCTCTATGGACTGGGGAGTCATATCAAGCGTCAGGTTGTTCTTCACGAAGAAGGCGTGTTTAATCGCCGTTGCTCCAGAAACGGCAAAATTAACGCCGTAACTATCCGTCGCCGTTCCGTTACCGTTAGATGTTTTAAGGCTCAGGTACGGTGGCAGAAACGGTAGATTCATCGACTGCGCCACGAAATCGATGGTGAGTCGGCCGTCGGAGTAACGGTTTGTTGGCCGTCGGAAATAAGTCATGCCGTATGGAAAGCTTGACAAGTGTCCGAATCCAGCTGGTCCTTCACCAGCGCGTGAGTTTCCTGTGTCCGTGAAGGAGTCGCCAAAGGCGTAGATTCTGTTGAACGGACGGTGGACGCCGGGAATTGGCGCTGCCGTGGAGATGGTGGATAAGAGGAAGATCCAGGCGGAGAAGGCGGCTGCGAGGATGAAAGAAATGGAGGAAAGCATTGTGTGAAAGGAAGTGAGATTTGAAATTAAAGCTTCCATGGAAATGGTCATCTATGTTATATATAGTAGTAGTGACCGGTGAGAATAAATTGATTTTTTTTATATATTTAAAATGTAGTATATAAGTTGTGTATACAAGTAAACGAATTCTGGCATATGAGATCCAATTTAAAACAGAATAATTCTATTTTTATTTTACTTTTTGTAGACCACATGTTAAGCTACAATAGAACTCCACTCCATTTGCAATCCAATAGAGAAGGAAAAGAATTCACGTAAACCATATAAAAATATACCATATTACTATTGCCAAAACAAAAAACAAACAAACACGAGTTAGATATAAACAGGCTAAACAATTTACTTAAGTGTTTAATATACGTGATATAAGAAACTACAATTTTTTTTTGTCCGCTAAGAAACTACAATAATTTTGTAACATCCCTTATTCCGCTAACTTGACCTAATTAATTAGAAAAATTGATTAGTCAGTTTTCCGCAAACCTTTTATGTCCTAAACAAGTTTTCCTTAAACCGAACTAAATCCTTCTTATTTAAATCCATCTAAACCTAAAACCTAAGATCGTTTTCTCCTCCTTTTATTTTTCCCAGTAGTCAGACATCAATCAGATAGAGATACCAGAGAATTTTCGAGCAAAAAAGGTGGAGAGAAGAGACAAAATGAGAAATAAGAGGAAGCATGTGCAGCCATGCAAAAGATATACTTGATATGTCGCGGGAAAAGGAAAGATCACCCGATCAAATCATCATATTTAGATCTGAAAATTTTACTAAAGGTAAAGAACTCCTAAGTCGACATTCTCCAATTTACAGAACACGTTTGCGTTGAGTATTCTAATAATTATGGTCGTTTTACTGAGAGATATATGTGCAATTTGAATCTACGACCAGTCGCAGTGTGAAGGGCGCTTCCGAAGGCAAATGGTGTCTGATTGGAGTCAAACTAGAGCCTATAGATAGAGGAAATCCAAGGATACAATCTGACCGTTCGGATCGGGAAGTTAACGGTCAATTTCGGTTTTACCTCTTGTTTTCAAACATGCTATATTCTGTCAGTTTTCCAAATATGTGTTTTTTGAGCGTAATGTGTATTTGATTATTTTAGAGGTGTGTTCTCGAGGTAATACTATGTGGGATCAATTTAAGGACTCATATGAATCCACTGGTAAAAGGAAAACCGGTTTCAGATTCTTATGATGGAGAAGCGGGTGCCGAAAGCTGTTGCAGCAAGCTGTTCGCGTCATGAAGAGAGCTGAAGAGCTCCAAGTTCGAGGTTCCAGAGAGTTGCAGAGGTCTGACATGTTCCCAGGAATATAGCACCTCAGGCCTCTGCAACTCTCAACTCTCTTGAACCTCGAACTTGGAGCTTTTCAGCTCTCTTCTTGACGCGAACAACTTGCTGCAACAACTTCCAAGACCTGTTTCTCCATTCATATGAATATGAAACCAGTTTTTCTTTGATTAGTGGATTCATATGAGGATCCATTTTGATCCCACAGAGTATTAGCTTCAGAAGACACCTCTAAGATAATCAAACAAACATTACGCTCAAAATGGTCATATCTGGAAAACTGACAGAATAGAAATCGTTCGGAAACAAGAGAATAAAATTGAAAATGACCGTTAACTTCTCGATTTCAACGGTCAGATTGTAGCCATAGATGTCCTCTATTTGTAAGCTCCGGTTTGACTCTAATCAGGCGTCATTTAATCTTGGAAACGTCCTTCACACTCTGACTGGTCGCAGATTCGGAATGCATATATACCTCTCAATAAAACAACCTTACCTATCAGAATACTCAAGAAAAACGTGTTCTGTAAATTAGAGAATATCAATTTAGGAGTCTTTCACCTTCTGTAAAATTTTCAGATCGAAAGATGATGATTTGATCAGTCAATCATTTATTTTCCCGCGATATATCGAGTCTGTCTTTTGCAGGACTGCACATACTTCTTCTTCTTTCTCATTTTCTCTCTTCAATCCACCTGGTTTTGCTCGAATATTCTCTTGGTATCTCTCTCTGATTGATGTCGACGGCTGGGAAAAATATAAAGAGGAGAAAATGATCTCAAATTTTAGGTTAAGACGGATTTAAATAGGAAGAGTTTGGTTCGGTTTAAGAAAAAATGATATAGGACACAAAAGGTTTGCGGAAAATCGACTAATCAATTTTTTTAATTAATTAAGACCCGGGTTAGTGGGTAGGGACGTTACAAATTTAATGTTATGACGAATTATTTACTCATGAAAGTAAGTCAATTATATTCTTAATGTATATGTATGCTAATCCCACACCTATTTTAAAATTGTAGAGTGCTTTGTGTCAAATATACTCACATGGGTGGACGTAAAGTACCGTTCAGGTTAGGATCGGTTCCATTCGCATCTCGAATCTTTCGGTTCTGAACTTTAGGATCCATTCGGGTATTTTTTGTCGGTTCGAGTTCGGGTCGGTTCCTCTTCGGTTCAGATTTATTCCGGTATTTAAATGAGGAACGGAAAATATCCGAAAAATTTCGGGTTCGGTTCAGAACCAGAAATTTTAAGTACTTCAGGTATTTCAGATACCAAAATTACTCAAAATAACAAAAAATATTCAAAAATACATTAAACACACCTAAAGTACCTAAAATTATCTTTAAAAAATGAAATTGTTGAAAAAAAAATCCTAACATTTTCAAAAAATATTCAAATGTACCTTGAAAATATCTAAAAGTATATGGACTACCTTAAAATAACTAATTTAATTAAACTTATAGTTGTTATTTTGGTATATGGATATCGGGTATTTTGAGGTATTCGTTCGTATATCAGATATTTTCAAGTACCCTTTCGAGTATCAGTTCGGTTTGGATAATACCATATATGTTGATCAAGTAGGCCCTTGTGACCCATTCTAATATTCAACTTATTTCGGTTCGGGTTCAAATCCACTTTTCGGTTCGGTTATTCGGTTTCAGATATTTTGTCCACCTCTACTCATGGCAGTGTACATATTGTATTGCGTTTTTGTTTTTAAGTTAAACTAGACTTTTGACCCGAGCAATCGCGCGGCTTTTTTTATAATAATTTTACATATTATTAATCATGTTTAGATTTTTCGAATATCGGGTTTATAATTTTCGGTTATTTCGAGTTTCGAATTCAGGTTTAGATTCAAAACTTTTAGAATTTTCAGTTATATCGAATTTTGGGTTCGGTTTAGATTTGAGATTTTCGAACTTTTAGATTTTCTTGGATACTCGTATGAGTTCAGTTCAGATAATATTCAATTCCCGAAATACCGTGAAACAAAACCCGTTAGAGCATTTAAAAAAACATCAGATGACCAAACTTAAATTTTTATAGTTTATATAAATTATTTATAAATTTTTATAGATT